>JAVKPL010010660.1:0-44443 GCA_032173675.1 Gastrolobium villosum
TTAAAATATGTTAAAGAAATATGAAATACATTTATTTAACAGTTTAGGCTTTTGGATAATACTGGTTCTTTACAAAATATATTTTTAGTTATTTATATATATGTAAAAAAATCTTTGCCTCATAATGTAGTAAAAGCTTAGGGTTTATCATCTATAATTTAACATGAACAGAAAAATTTCCTACACTCACAACATTTTGTGGGGCCCGCAGCAAAAAAAAATAAAAAAATTCTGGCACGCAAAACGAATCTCTGTAACATAACACAAACACTTTTCCTACAACATAACTCTTATAAAACCCAAAAGCTTATGCATATTTAATCGTTGTCTATTTTATTCAAAAATGGTTAAAAATGTTCTCTTAAAATTTTACGATTGTTAAATGGACTCATATATGAGGCCCACCTAATATATAGTCCAATAAAGGGTAATAAAAATAAGAATCTTATATAACCAAAGGAGAATATTAATCCAAGATATTAATTCTAATATGACAGCATCAGGCTTGAGCTTTTAGAAAAGGCACAAAAGGTTCAGAATTCTCATATCCACAAATAAACTCTATAAATAAGAGGTAAAATCTATAAGTATGATTCATTCTCTCTTTATTGTTATATTGTTATTATGCACACACCCACACCACCTCAGTGGCGGAGCTACGCGAAAAAATCAGGTAGTGCCAAAAAAAAAAATTAATAACCAAATTTTTATCATTTTTTAACCAGATTTTTATTATTTTTCTTGTTCGGCCAAGTAAGCAACTAAATACTAGAAGGAAGAAAGAATATTATAATATAAAAAAGAGTTTTATTAGTCTCATTTAACATAAAATAGTTAGTTATCTTATGTTGAAGAGAGAAAATAGGTGGGTCCCACCATTACAAGAAAAAAGTGAGGTACGGAAATCGAAGTGAGAGAAAATGAGAGATGATATCTTATGTAAAAGGAGAGTAATATTTTTCTATAAAAAAGGAAAAGAGAAAAAAAATCAATTCTTAAAATAAGTAAAAAAAGAAATTATTAGACATAATTTGGTATCATTATCTTGATTTCTTAATAATTCTTTTACAAATTACAATTTACAATATTAAAAAGTTCTTATTACCGACAAAGTGGTAGATAAGCTCATAGAAAATTTAAGAAATTTAATGAAAAGTGGGGGCCTAGCCCAGAAACAAACAGAAAAATTAAGGAAACCAACACACAACAACATACTTATTAAGGAAACCACCACTCTTTCTCTTAGCTAAATACTTAAATTTTCTCAAAACTTATTATACCCCTTTTTATAACTCTATGTAGAGTTCGAATCTTTAGCAAAAGAAGAACAAGACCCGGAAACCTTTCCCACAATCATTCTTTGAAACCAAGCCAGTGCCCAGAAAATTTCTTGTGTATACTCCTACCAAGATTACAATGGAAAGTGAATCATTTCTGAAAACCAAGCCATTGCCAGGGCACTGGCTGGTCTCAACATAGCTCCGCCTCTGCACCACCTTCTTGGCAAAAGCCGATACTATTCGTGCATAGTGATCTGCTATACTCAAAAGTATCTAATTCATATATATCTAAGAGAGTACCTAGTTCTAAAATAAACTTACTAGTCCTTTGCGTTAGACATATTTATCTTTAGGACACAACAAAGGTTATGTTGTTTTAAGAGTTAATATTTTGGGTGTATTATCTCCCAACATTTAAATATGTGTTGCCAATATTATATGATCACAACATTTGAAAAACTTTGGTTGAAATGTTTAGTGACAATTACGATACTATTGCCTAAACTTAAATTAAACACCGGCAACAATCGGCATTAAAAGGTCTAAAAAACTGTGGCCTACTCCTTTTATTAATTGTTGATTTTGCATTCATGCAACAGTTATAATTAGGTGCGAGAAGAATCAAGGGTCAATGATCGGTGTAAATATTTTTAACTTACATTAAGTCATTAATATATTTTGATCATTCCCTGCTGTGTATATATATGTATATATATATATTGCAAACTATTATAACAGATAAGTTTGTAATTCCCTTCAAATTATTTTATATTAAAAGACAATCAATATATATATATGCATATAGATTTATATTATAATTAATTGAGTTTCTTCCTTCCCGCCTATATACACAACCTGATGCCGACAATATTAATAAGAAAGTAACCTGTCATTTGGTAGTACATAATATCAATTCTTTTTATACAAATGATTCTTATAAAATAACTTTATTAAAAGAAAAATAGTCAAATTTAATATGATTAAACTTGTTCTAATCAATGGGTTTTAAAATAAAGAAGTTGGACTTGGAAAGATTGTGATGAGGACTGAGTCATGTGGTAAACACCTTAGCATCTCCAAGTTCACGCCACGTGCAATCTTTTGTCGGATTATGGACCCCACCAGACAGCTATTTGGCAAGGTTGTAGTCCACGAAATCTCCCTACAATCAGAGAAAGCCACGTGGAAATATAACCTCGGGAATACTGAATACAGAAGAGACAAACATGGCGCCCAACCATAATAATATTAAAAAATACCTTTTATCTTTTTGTTGTGGGCTCCAACAATAAACCTAACAAACCAAACGAGGCAGGCCCAATCATGTTAAGCTAGGTGCCCTGAGTGGTGGCTTTGCATTTGCCCCCCCCCCCCCCCCCCCCCCCCCCTCCCTCCCTTCCTTTCTGATTTTTATCCACAATCACACGCTCTAATTGACTGTGCCTCAAGATCATCACCATCACCAATAAATGTATCAGTCCACGTTCCTCTGCGAATATGCATACATGATTTGCTGTGAACTTCTAGCCACGCCAGCTCCCTATTAAATTTAAAGAATGGCGGGGTAATATGTTGAAAACTTGAAATCTAAAAAAAAAAAAAAATTGTTTGTCATTAATTATACTATATTTTTATTCATTCATCTTATTTATTAATTACACTATTCGGGCCGTTAGAGAGATATAAAATAATTAATTTAACCTCACCCAATGTATTAAGATTTTGGGTTGAAGTGGCGCTCATTATCCAAAACCTTAAGATATTAGATGAGAACCTTTTTAATGATTTATATTATTTACTAAAATGGGTCAAGAGGATGGATTAAGGATTTAGTTACTATGTGACTTGAGATGGTAGGTGTTTTCTAAATATTATCTACTTCTTTCCCGGTCAAGCTATTCTTTCGACACATGCCTAGCATTCGTATTTGGGGAAAAAATTTGGTGCTCGAGGTCATATATGATCCTTTTATTCAAGAGCTATTATCATTTGGTCTGTGTTAACAATTTTGTTCATGGCCTAAAACTTGTAAATTTTAATTATTGATATACATACACTGATCATGCTCAACAAAATTACTTTATTGTGTCCATTTCTTTTTTTTTGGAGTACTATTGTGTCCATTTCTTAACATGTGTTATTTTTATTATGAATATGTATAGGGCATTAAGTGGAATGTCTATGGATTTATGAGTTCACAATCAAGAAATTTTTTTTAGGTGCACGAGGACTTTGTACTCCTCTCATTAAGAGAATAATATGCGGATAAAAAAAGTATTCTCTTCTCTCTCCTCTATTTTGTCTTCTCTCTCCTAATTTCATTAGTCTGTCCCACCCAATAAAAAATAGTCTGAAAGCACTTCAAGACATCTCCACAATCAATCATTCTACAAGCATGCATGTCAGTCTCTGAACTATTATGTCATCTTCCATGAAATTATTTATCTCGAACTTCTTTATACATTTGCTCAGCTCGATATATATTGTTATAGATATATATCATATCCTAACTACCTACCTAAGAATCCTTTACATGATAAATACTTGATTATCCTGACAAATATCAAGAGAGGAAGATATTCACGATGAGATCCATATCTAAACAGCAAGGAAGCTGAATCCTACTACAACTAAGAGATCTACGCAAACCCTAGAGGTAACCTTTATAAATAAGAGGCTAAAGACCCCAGGTACACACAGTTTTAACCTATTTACTATTATTGCCGATACTGTGCACACACCCACGTCTTGGCTATAAGCCTATTGTTTGTGCGCAGTGATTGGGACATCGGCTATAAGCCAAATATATACCTAATTATACGGTATCTCTGAGCGCATACCATACAGTATAGCAATACGGTCTTTCCAGGACCTAACATTGGCGCAATCTGTGGGGACGATAAAGTTCGATTCCCATCCCACGATGGCGAACACTCGTTCGACGTCCAGCACTGCTCAACCCCAACCGCCGCCGCATCAATCTGCCATGGGATATCTCCAATCAGCCGCGACCCAGATTTTGGTGGACGTCCAGGTCGGAGAGGTCGGTACAGAAGTGCCTCCCTTCAAGATCCGGTCTAACCCGGCGGCGGAGTCAACGCGCCCACCTCCGTAGAACGATCAGCCAGGATGGGAAGGACATGCGGTCAACATGGCCATGAATGCAATCCTTCAAAGGATGCAAGAGATGGAGAACAGGTTGAAGCAATGTTGAAAGGCCTCGACCCCTCAAAGCCAAGGGTGGCTTGGACAGAAACAAATATTGTGCTTTTCATGATCAGAATGGCCACACTACGGATGTCTGCTGGGATTTTCGAGATGCCATTGAGAAGCATATCGGAGAAGGGAAATTGAAGCAATACATCATCTGGAGCAGAAGTTATAGCCCAAAGAGGGAGGAGAGAAAAGATCGAGAACAAGACCGCCCTCCTAAGGGTAAGAAGGTCGAAGACAAAGAGGAGGATTTTCAGGAAGCCGAATTTGAGTGCAATGTGATAAGTGGAGTCCTGGATAGAGGAGGTAACACTGCAAATGCCAGAAGAAAATACCTAAAGGAGGTTATGTCGGTCAGAGACAAACTAACCTTCAAAGGAAGAACCAACAATCATGCTCCCCAAGGCTATTTTTTACAGAAAAAGACCTAGAAATGGTCGTACCCGGACATACTGATGGTCTGGTAATTACTGGAGTGTTAGTTAACTGCCCGGTTAAGAGAATCTTCCTTGACCATGGAAGCTCGGCAAACATACTTTTTTGGAGCATTTTCCAAAGGATGAATTTAGATGAACAAGACCTGAAACCATGCGTCACCGAGCTGATTGGCTATAACGGAGAACCATCTCCTCCAAAGGGCTACAAAGACTTGAAGTTAAACTTGGGAACAAAGGAAGCATTTCGAGCTGGAAGGGTCTGGTTCATTGTAGTAGATGCACCTTCCTCCTATAATGTAATTATTGGCCGACCTACAATCTATGAGTGGGACATGTTAGTTTCCATTAAGCACCAAGCGCTGAAGATGGTGGGATCTAAGAACGAGGTCATCACCATAAGAGGAGATCAGAGAGAATCTAGAGAATGCTACTATGAGGCATTAAAGATCTTTCATGGAGGGTCGTCATCCCCCTAGCATTAAAAATGGAGGTAAAGCCTCCATCAGAGACTAGTCGGTGCACCCGTGTGGGAACCAAGTAAATTTGGTCGAATTAGACATGAGGGAGGAGCTCCAAGCACCTCGTCCAGAGCCCCTGGGAGAGCTGGAAGATGTCGACTGTAACAGCCCGTGTTAACCCGGTTTGTTAACATACTATTGTATTAAGCCATGCTTAATTAAAATGTGGAATAACTTTTTCTTTAATTTAATTATGACGTCATTAACCTTAGCCACTTGATTACTTAATCAATTTCATAAAATAATGCCTGTATGTAAATTGCAAGACAACTAACTGAAATACCTCATATATAAATATAAAGTGAGTATCTAAGTCACAGGACTACAACACATAGCCTGGACCAAAATCCTAATACTTTAATACAACTTTAATTTAAACAAGACATACTCAAGTCTATGTGGCATGCACAAACCCCATGCTCACCGAATAAGGCAACAATGGCCAACATCAGTCTCCACAGACAATAACATAATAATAGCGGAAAACATAAACAATATTCAATATCCAGCATCCAATACGTTAGCATATCACGATAATATCTAACTCAGCTCTGGCCTCCTATCACCTGAGGCCTCAACATCACCTGAACCTGAAACAAACGTCCCCAAACGTGGGGTGAGATCTCTAAACAAGAAATCTCAGTAAGACAAGGGGTCCTCAAGGATCTTCCACCCCAAGCTCACTTACATGTGCAATATAAGTTCAAAAAGCAGTATTTCCAATATTAGTTCCAAAACTATGCAATGCAACAGATATTCGTGCCATGTGTGTTTATACTATCTACTGGCCAGAGAAATGTAGGAATACGTCTATACCCACATGAGTACAAGGAACACCGCTTGCACCTCACCCACAATCGTACCTTATCGTATGTACTACATACTCAGGCTTACCGTAAAGGTGGACACCACATTGCATATCATAAAAGCACATTGCATAAGAAAGCTCAACAGCATTTCCAAATATCCAAAAGCATGTAACACAACATGCATAAACCACATCCCCATGGGATATGGTGGAACCACAACATGGCTAAACCGAGGACACAAAAGCTTACCTTGCAAGCAATCAATCCAAGCCAAGAGTCCAACCACTCTCAAGTCCAAACACAACAGTATCACAATCTGTTATGGACCAATAATATATCATTAATTATGCATCATAAGCCTACAACTTAAAGATTACGTCTTTCCTTTACGTTTTACGTCTCATGGCTTCCAACAAAGCCATAAGCCCTTAATCATGTGACTCTGACTTAATTCATTAATTACAGAAGTCTCACTTCCTTAATCTAGGGTCCACAAACCCTAACATCATCTCTGTATGAACAGTACCTCACTGTTCTACGAAATCCCAGAATATCCGGATATTTCTAAGAGGACATATCCGGATATGCAATATTCGGATATCTCACTAACCATATCCGGATATACAATATCCGGATATCCAGATCCCATATCCGGATATCAATATCCGGATACGATATCCGGATATCAATATCTGGATATCTGCTCGACAAATATCCGGATATCTCACGACAGAATGCAGTTTCTGCATTTCGTGAATATCCAGTCCAAAGGATCCAACTTTAACCGATTATAGACAGTTAGACATGCATTTCTAGGTGTGTTTAACCTTCCCCACCCTTAAGTTATCAACTTAGTTCAATACATGCATCAAGGTTCCATTTTTAAGCATATAAACTCATGATCATGGTTGGTATTACTTACCAAAGCTCAAAACAGAGCAAGGTGTGCTCTTGGAGCTCCCCAAAGAACCCTCACAGTTCAGCCAACCAAAGAGCACCAAAATGGCATACAAAGATGAGTTCTTTGCACCCAAAGATGACTCTTTGAAGCTCACAAGGTCACCACCACAAGCTCTCACCAAAGGAACACCAACTCAGCCCCTCCACACCTCACCATCAATCTTTCCAACTCGGAAAGGAACCCACCCTTCCTTCCCAAAGCTTACACACACTCAACCAAGTGTTTAGAAGAGAAGGTGTGAAGAAAAACGGCTTCAAACCTTAAGAAAGGAGAAGAGAAACCAATGGATCCGTGTTTTGGAATTCTGCTCAGCCACCCTCACCTACATAAATGGGTTTACCTAGGGTTTCGTGCCTTAGTATACGTATTTATAGTCACAAGGCCACTTAACGCACAATATTAGCATTAATAGCTACGCAAAATATTTTGATCCCAAACTTTGGAATCTTAACCTACTCATTTTTCTAAGTTTTTTATATTTTTATTTTATTTTTCGGAGCACCTTTTCGGTACGCGCTTTTCCATAGCCATTATCAGTTCTGGCATCAGATCTCATCTTTTTGACTTGAAACTTGTTTTACAAGTCCTACATATTATTCTAATAATTATCATGCACTTATTATAATTTTTCGGGATACTTTTCCGGTACGCATTTATATCGTGTAGTAGAACACCGATCTGCGCTTTTCTTCCGAAAAGCGACTTTCAGCATTCTTACTCACTTACTATAATTATTTAAGCCAAATAATAATTATTAAGGTCAATTATGGAATCATTTCCTAATTTATCACAATTAAATCATTAATTACCTTAATTAGCGGTGCAGGTTCTTACATCGACATTGGGGAGGACGGTAAACGCTGCACCAAGGTGGGAAAGGGCCTGGAAGCCGAAGTGAAAGAGGCATTAATCTCATTTCTCAATGAGAATTCCGACGTGTTTGCATGGAAGGCGTCAAAGATCCCGAGAATAGATCTAACCTTTTGCGGTCACAAGCTTTCTATGTACCCCGGATCAAAACCAGTGTCCCAAAATAAGAGGACAATAGGCCCTGACCGATGTCAGGTCTTGAACGAGCATGTGGACGAGCTGTTGGAAGCTGGCTTCACCAGAGAGATACAATACACCATGTGGCTCTCCAATGTTGTGATGGTGAAGAAACCCAGAGGGAAATGGAGAATTTATGTAGACTACACTGATCTCGACAAGGTCTGCGCAAAGGACTCGTATTCGATGCCTAATATAGAGCAGCTAGTTGATAATTCATCAGGATCTCAGCTACTGTCGTTCATGGATGCATACTCCGGGTATAGTCAAATTCCATTACATCCAGATGACCATGTAAAGACCGTATTCATCACGGAGAAGGGAAATTTCTGCTACAATGTCATGCCTTTCGGCCTCAAGAATGCCAGGGCGACCTACCAAAGGATGATGAATCGTGTTTTCCAGAACCAAATTAGAAGGAACCTGGAGGTATACATTGACAACATGATCGTCAAATCCATGCACATAGCTACACATGTGGCCGACCTAAGAGGGACTTTTGAGCAATTGAGAGCTCGTAAAATCATATTGAACCCGGCCAAGTGCGCTTTCGGGGTACCAGCTGGGAAATTCTTGGGCTTGATGCTCACCAACAGGGGAATTAAAGTCAACCCTGACAAGTGTAAGGCCGTCCTCGAGATAAGCAACCAGAAAGCAAAAAAGAAATTCAGTAGCTCACAGGTCGCCTTGCGGCCTTGACCAGGTTTCTGCCAAGGTCGGCAGAAAAAGCCTTGCCTTTCTTCAAGCTCCTTAAAAAGGAGGCAGAATTCGGATGGGGAGAAGATTGTAAAAGGGAATTTGAAGAAATAAAGAGGTGCCTAGCCACCCCACATGTGTTGTCAAAGCCAGAGCCCGGCGAAACGCTGATCCTATATCTTTGTGTAGGAGAAGAGACTATTAGTGCCGCCTTAATAAGAGATACCGACAAGGGGAACAGCTGGTATACTTCGTAGGGCGAACATTACAAGGACCTGAGCTATGGTATCAGAAGCTTGAAAAGGTGGCATTCGTCTTGCTTACTTTGGCAAGAAGGCTCCGGCCTTACTTTCAAGGGCATCGAGTCGTCGTAAGAACCAATCAGCCCATCAAACAAGTACTACATAAGCCGGACTTAGCTGGGAAGATGATCAACTACGCCGTAGAGCTCTCGGAGTTTGACATATCTTATGAACCTCGGCAAGCAATCAATTCACAAGCTTTGGCCGACTTCGTGTTAGAACTCACCTTCTCCAAGGGAAAAGAAAAAGAGAATGAGGACCTTTGGACAATATACATCGACGGATCCTCAAACTCTAAGGGAAATGGGGCCGGGGTGATAATAGAAAGCCCGAAGGGAGTGTCCATTGAACACTCAGTCCACCTTGCATTTCCGACCTCAAACAACCAAGCCGAGTATAAGGCCTTCATTGCAGGAATTGTACAGGCAAAGAAGCACGGAGCAAGAAGGATAAAGATCATCAGTGATTCTCAGCTGGTAACTTCACAAGTTGAAGGGAAGTATCAAGCTAAAGGACCCCTTATGATGAAGTATCTCCAACAAGTCAAGGAACTGTTGGCCGAATTCTAAGAGGCGGTGGTCTAGTACATACCCCGAAATGAGAATAGCAGAGCAGACATCCTGTCAAAGCTCGTCAGCTCAAAGGGATCGGGAAATCATCAAATGGTGATACATCAGAGCATGCCAGAGTCGACCTGCGTCATGTCATAATTGAGAATGAAGACTGGAGAAGGCCAATAGTAGCCTACTTAGAGAAAGGAATTCTTCCCGACGAGGTCCAAGAAGCCAAAAAGCTCATGAGGAACTCATCTTGTTTCACTATTGTGGAAGGGAAGCTTTACAAAAAGGTTTTTTTATACACCTATGCTTAAATGCCTAAATCAAAGTGAGGTAGAAGCCAGAAAGCTCATGAGGAACTCATCTTGTTTCACTATTATGGAAGGGAAGCTTTACAAAAAGGTTTTTTTATACACCTATGCTTAAATGCCTGAATCAAAGTGAGGCAGAATATGCTCTGACCGAGATCCATGAGGGAGACAAAATATGCTCTGACCGAGATCCATGAGGGAGACAGAATATGCTCTAACCGAGATCCATGAGGGAGACAAAATATGCTCTGACCAAGATCCATGAGGGCATCACATGGGAGGAAAAACTTTAGCCAGGAAAGCACTTAGGGCGGGATATTACTGGCCCACCATGGAAGCAGATGCAAAGAAGCATGTAAAAAGATGTGAATAATGTCAAAAGCATGCACTCATCCTTTATGCACCTCCTGAGGAGCTGCAAACCATCACGGTACCTTGGTCGTTCTACAAGTGGGGGATGGACCTGCTAGGGCCTTTCACTGCGGCTGAAGGACAACTTAAATGGTTGATAGTAGCGGTAGACTACTTCACGAAGTGGATCGAGGCCGAACCTTGCACCACCATAACGTCGGCAGGATTCAAAGATTCTTCGAAAGAAACCTTATAAGCCGATTTGGAATTCCATCTGAGGTCATCACGGACAACAAAACAAAATTCGCTGACAAGAAGTTCCAAGGGTTGATGTCTGACTTCAAGATCAAACATCGGTTCGCGTCAGTAGAGCATCATCAGACAAATGGACAAGCCGAGTCAGCTAATAAGGTGATCATCAATGGTCTCAAGAAAAGGCTATTCAGCGCTAAAGGAAATTGGGTGTAGCAGTTACATCTTTCCTTATGGGGATACAGAACGAGTGCCCAATCTGCTACAGAAGAAACTCCCTTCAAGCTGACATATGGATGTGAGGCTATGATCCCAGTAGAGATCAGAGAGCCGTCATGGAGGAGGATGCAAAGACTGCAAGGGACTGAGGAGCAGAACAACGAAGCATTGGCTGTAGAGCTCGACCTACTGGATGAAAGTAGGGAGAATGCCAGATATAGAAATATGATGGAAAAACGTCTGGTGGTGACCTGGTTCAATAAAAAGGTCAGACCTCAGTCATTCCAGAATGGCGACTTGATACTAAGGAGAGCAGACATCGGCAACAAAAACGCCAAAGATGGGAAGCTCGCTGCAAATTGGGAAGGCCCCTATAGAGTTAAGGAAAACCTGGGAAAAGAAGCCTATACATTGGAAACCTAAGTTGAAAAGAAGTTAAAAAAGAGCGAATCCAAACAATCTCTTTTAAATAAACATTTACGCTTTTATTATTTACCATATTTTTTTATCATTTACTTCTCCCTAATATTTTTTTGTTCAAATCCAACTTCAATATGATTAAAATTTGAGTTAACTTGTTCATTTGCTACCGTGAACTAGGGGTGGCAATTTAAGACACGACCCGCCAACCCAACCCGGACCCGACACAAAATTTTCGTGTTCGGGTCAACCCGTTTAATAAATGGGTCGTGTTCGGGTTGGAAAAATATAACACGAAAATATTCGTGTCGGGTCACGGGTCAACCCGTGAACCCGCTCTGACCCGCAAATATAATTTTTTTTTATTTTTTCAAGGTTATTATGGTAATTTTATTGAATGATATAAAAAAAAAATATACACTCTAGGTTTCTTTTTATTGAAGATTTTTTTTTTGTTATATTGCAATCAGATTTGGTGCTTTTTTGGGGCGAGTCGTATAATAAACGGATCACACTTATATTATAAGATTTTTCGGGTCGTGTCGTGTCAACCCGCAAAAAAAGTGGGTCGTGTTCAGGTTGAGAATTTTGACACTAATAATTAATCGGGTCGTGTTCGGGTTGAATCTATTCGTGTTCGTGTCAGACACAGGTCGACCCGAACCCGACCCACGAACACGATTTGCCACCCCTACCGTGAACAAGTGATTAAAGATAATATAATTTGATTGAATTTTAGCACATTTGTTCTAAATAAAATTCTTTGAAATAAAAAAATATTTATAATGTTAAAGTTTTTTTTCTCTTTTAAGAAGTTTTCGATTGACAAGGAGAGAGAAAAAATAATAATTTTAATATTATAATTATGTTATCCACGGAATACATAATTATAATAGGAGACATAAATTTTTTTTCTGCACTAACATAAGAAAAAAGGGATATATATATATATATATGGGATTTACATTTCTGCAGCTGCTATACGTGCAACAATCAAATACTTGCCATATATATTCATGAAAGCATTAAATACGGGGAATCATAATCATACAAAGGATGTAAACATTAAATGTGGGGAATCATAACCATACACATATCGTTACTGTACGTAAAGCGGCTGCATGATTTTATCTATATATATATATATATATATATATATATATATATATATTGAGGAATCCAAGAGAGAATGATTGAGAGAAAAAGTCCCACATTGATTGACAATGGACTAAGTGAGCACCATATAAGTGGAACGACCCATACACCTAATGCCTTAAGGTTTTGGGTTTGATTGTGGTATTCTGAGCCCACTTAATGTTGCTACTCACTTGGCCCATGGTTGGCGTTCTCTCCCCGCCATGAGCTCCCCGTTCACGGCCCAACAATTGGTATCAGAGGACCCATGCATTAATACCTTAAGGTTTTGGGTTTGATTGGGGTGTTCCGAGCCCACTTAATTTTGCTACTCACTCGGCCCATGGTTGGCGGTCTCTCCCCGCCATGAGCTCCCTTTGCACGGCCCAACAATATATATATATATATATATATATATATATATATATATAGGTAAAATCATTTCTGCAGCCGCTTTACGTACAGCAACGACAGGTGTATGGTTATGATTCCCCATATTTAATGCTTTCATCCTTTGTATGGTTATGATTCCCTGCATTTAATGCTTTCAATTATATATATGACAAGTATTTGATTGCTGCACGTACAGCAGCTGCAGAAATGTAAATATATATATATATATATATATGGGGTTTACATTTCTGCAGCTGCTGTACGTACAACAATCAAATATTTGCCATATATATACGTGAAAGCATAAAATGCGAGGGAATCATAACCATACAAAAGATGAAATCATTAAATTTGGGGAATCATAACACCTGTCGTTGTTGTGCGTAAAGCGGCTGTAGAAATGATTTTACCTATATGTGGTTTATATTTCTACAGTTGTTGTACGTGCATCAATCAAATACTTGCTATAGATATACTTGAAAGCATTAGATGCGAGGAATCATAACCATACAAAGTATGAAAGTATTAAATGTGGGAAATCATAACCATACATATGTCGTTGCTATATGTAAAGCGGCTGCAAAAATGATTTTACATATATATATATATATATATATATATATATATATAGCTTTAATGTTTCTAAAGTGAATGTAGATAATTTATCTACATTCGCTTCCAAAATGACGTCGTTTTGGGTTGAAAAATTAAAAAATTATAATAAAAAAATTATTATAACCCTGAAATAAATTATAATTACAAAAATACCTTGATTTCCGCCTCAAAACAACGTCGTTTTGGGCTCACTGTAGATAAGTTATCTACATTGACTGTAGAAAAAGTGAACCCTATATATATAGGGGTTTAGATTTCTGCAGCTGCTGCACGTGCAGCAATCGAATACTTGCCATATATATACTTGAAAGCATTAAATGCAGGGAATCATAACCATACAGAGGATGAAAGCATTAAATGTGGGGAATCATAATCATACACCCGTCGTTGCTGTGCATAAAACGGTTACAGAAATGATTTTACTATATATATATATATATATATATATATATATATATATTATTACATAAAGATTTAGATAATATTAAAGACTAATATCTCAGGCCATAAAAAATCTTCCAATCTTTTATTATTATAGATCGTTTATCGACAAATTTCTCACTTTGGCCGGTAAAATTAGAGCTTACACCCTTATTTAAATGGACACATCACAGATATAAAATAGACGAATTCATTCTAAAATTGATAGTTGACATATTTGACGGGATCTTTGATATCCCATCATAGTTTCTCAAGATAAAATTATGGGTTTTATTTCTCTTATGTCACATAAGAGAAATTTTATCTCCTACTCTCACTTTGATATTTGTGTTTTGTTTTTTTCTCTTTTTTAAAAAATAAAATAAAATGGGTCCACCATTTGTTGTGAGAGTAGGAGAGAGGATTTATATTATATGACATAAGAAAAATAAAACCCTAAGGGTCTGTTTGGGAGATTGTTTTAGGAGTGGAATGGAAGGGAAGTGAGGGTTTTAGGAAGCCCTTCCATTGTTTGTGAGTTAAAAAAAAGGGCTTTACATCTCTCATTCAACATGAGGTTAGGAAATTTTCTACACACACGTAATTTTAATGGGTCCCACTATAAATAAAAAATAAAAAATAAATAAAAAATATTGCACGCAAAACGAACTCTCACTGACATGAGAAAACAACTCTCCTATTAAAGGAGAAAGTGTTTTCCCTAAAAAAAGATGAGAGAAAGGTTTTGGGGGTTTTTACTAAACCCTCCAAAATCCCCCTTCTTCATAAAATTTAAGTTCCCCAATTTCAAGGAGTTTAAGAGGTAAAATATTTAAAATTACTTTTTTACCATTCCCATTAAAATCAGAACAATAATTTATGTATTATCATTTTAGAGAAAGAAAATAATTTGTAGAGAGAGAAAATAATTTTTAGAAGGAGAAAATAATTTTTAGATGGAGAATATTTTTTAATAAAAATTAAATGATTAACTTTTTTTAGAAATTTTAAATTTAATTTAATTTGTAAAGTATAATAAAAATATTAATTTAAAAAAAAGGTAAAATGGTAAAAATAGACATTGACCTTCCATTATCCTCTCATTCCATTTTTTTGACTGCCAAACAAGGAAAGGGGATACCCTCCCCTTCCTCCCCCTTGGATCCCCTTCCTTCCCTTCCACTCCAAACTCCTAAACAAAGCCTAAGGGTCTGTTTGGGAGATGGTTTTAGGAGGCGAGGGGAAGGGAAGGGAAGTGAGGGTTTTAAGAAGCCCTTCCCGTGTTTGAGAGTTAAAAAAAATGATGAAAAGGTTTTAGGGATTTTTACTAAACCCTCCAAAATCCCCTTTCTTTACAAAATTTAAGTTCCCCCAATTTGGAGGGTTTGAGGGGGAAAATATTAAAAATTATTTATCTACCCTTAGCATTAAAATGTGAAAACTACATAAATGTGAATCATTTTTAAATGTGACATTATTAGAAAAGTCTCAAATACTGACAGAATTTATCGACGAAAAATATTTCGTAAAAAATAGTGATGAAATTTTTGATGAAAATCATATACGTCAAAAAACTTCCCCCAACACTAAAGACGAAATTAGATACGGAACAAATTTTGTCATAATCACAGACATAAATTTTTTACGAAAAAAAATTTAACCAAAATTTTTGATAGAATCTAAATTCTGTTGAAACTTTCCATGAAAATTTTTTCGTCCAAAATTTTGAAGAAACATATTTCAATCAAAAGTTTCGATGTAAAACAATTACGTCAAAATATTTTACAAAAAACATTTCCATCAAAATTTGTGAATAAAAACTTTTCTGTAAAAAATTTTATCTAATTTTTTTTGTCAAATTTCTTTGCGGGATCTAAATTTCGTCAAAATATTTCCCTCAACATATTTCACAAAAACACATATTCATCGAAATATTTCACAAAAAATATTTCCATCAAAATTTTCCATGAAACACATTTACTTCGAATACTTTTGACGAAAAAAAATTTCATCAAAATTCTTTACAGAATTTAAATTCCGTCGAATGTTTTCGACGGAAATATTTTCGTTAAACTTTTTGACAAAAAAATTTCCATCAAAATTTTTAACGAAAAAATTTTCATTGAAAATCTTCGACGAAAAATATTTCTGTCAACTTTTTCGATTAAAAAAAATTTCCATCAAAATTTTCAACGGAACACGTTTTTGTCAAGAATGTTTGACATAAAATATTTTTGTAATAAATTTTGACAGAAAAAAATATTATGTCAAAATTTTTAATGAAACACAATTTCATTGAAAAATTTTCGTAAAGAGTTTTGACGGAAAAAAATTCGGTCAAAATTTTTGACGAAAAAAATTTTGTCAAAATTATTCACAGAATTCAAATTCCATCAAAAGTTTTCGACGAAAATATTTTCGTCATAATTTTTCACAAAAAAATATTTCATCGAAATTTTCAATGAAACAGAATTCCAACGAAATTTTTTGAAGAAAAATATTTTCGATAAATTTTTTGATAAAAAAAATTTGTATCAAAATTTTCAACGGAGCACATTTTCGTTAAAATTTTTTTACAAAAAAATATTCCTTCAAAATTTTTTATAGAATCTAAATTCTGTCGAAAGGTTCACAAAAACATTTCCCTCAAAATTTTTGAAAAAATATTTTCGTTGAAATTTTCATTGAGACACATTTTCATCGAAGATTTTGGATGAAAAATTTTTCGTCAAAATTTTTGAAGGAATTCTTTTTTCCATCAAAACTTTTGATGGAATTTTTTTTGCCGAAAATATTTAACAAATCATTTCCGTTAAAACTTTTGACGAAAACTAAATTTCGTGGAAAATTTTGACTGAAATTTTATTTTTGTAAAATATTTCATCGGATAAAAATTTCATCGACTTCGATGTAAAGCGTTCCGATGGAAAAAAAAATTGACAAATTTTTTGTCATTTTTAACTTAGAATTTTCGTTAAAAATATGATCTTTTTGTAGTGTCAAAAATACATAAATAATTTTGTTTAACAATTTTAAATTAAATTTAATTTGTTAAATATGATAATTAAAAAAGGTAAAATTGTAAAAATTTCTCATTGATCCTCCTTTTTCCTCCCTTATCATTTTTTTAACTCCCAAACAAGGGGAGGAAATACCCTCCAATTTCCTTCCTTCCCTTCCCCTCGGATCCCCTTCCTTCTCCTCCCCTCCAAACTCCCAAACAAAGCATAAGGCCTTCCCTTGTTTGGGAGTTTAGAAATATGGGGAAAGAGAATTGAGGATTTTTACAAAATCCTCTAAAACCCTTCTCACCCTTAAAATTAAAGTTCACCCAATTTGGGGGGTTTGAGATGGAAAATACTAAAAAGTCTAAAATACCGACAAAATAATTATGAAAAGTCTCCAATCTGGGGGGTTTGAGATGTGAAAACTATATAATTATGAATTATTTTTAAACGTGACATTATTAGAAAAGTTTCAAATACCGACAAGATTTATTGATGAAATTTTTGACGAAAATCATATTACGTCGAGAATAGAGACGAAAAACATTCTCGATGAAACTAAAGACAAAATTAGAGACAGAACAAGATTTGACCATAATTACTGACATAAATTGCAAAATTCTTGATAGAATTTAAATTCGTTGAATCTTTCAACGAAAATATTTCATTAAACTTCTCAAGGAAAAATATTTGCGTCGAAAATTTCGACGATACACTTTTGAATCGAAAATTTTCAACAAAAAATAATTTTTTCGAAAACATTTCCGTCAAGTTTTTTTACGGAATATATTTCCATCAAAATTTTCAACGGAACGCATTTCAAACGAAAATTTACTTCAAAATTTTTTTTTGTAAAAATTTGTGACAAAAAACAGTTATGTAAAAAATTATGACCGAAATTTTTTTTTTGTCAATATTCTTTACGGAATCTAAATTCTGTCAAAAATTTCAATCAGAATATTGACAAAAAACCATATTCGTCGAGATCTTTGACGAAAAACATATTTGTAAACAATTTTGACGGAAAAAAATTCGTCAAGATTCTTTAAAGAATATAAGTTCTTTTAAAAGTTTTTGACGAAAATATTTTCGTCATAGTTTTTGACGGAAAAAATTTTCATCAAAATTTTGTTCGGAAAATATTTCCTTCAAAATTTTTGATAAAGACATTTCTATCAAAATTTTCAAAAGACATATTTTCGTCAAAAATTTTCGATGAAAAATATTTCGTCAAAATTTTTTACGGAATCTAAATTCCATCGAAAGATTTGATAGAAATATTTCCCTAAAAAATTTCCGTCAAATTTTCATCGGGACATATTTTCATCGAAAATTTTGGATGGAAAATATTTTATTAAAATTTTTTACGGAATTCTTTTTTTGGTCGATTTTTTTTTTTGTAAAAATTTTCAATGTCTTTCGACGAAAAGTATTCCGTCAGAGTAGTAATTTTTAATAAATTTCCGTTGTTTGCAATGTAGAAATTTCGTCAAAAATATGATCTTTTTTATTAGTGTGAAAATACTTAAATAATTTTGTTATGCAATTTTAAATTTGATTTTATTTGTAAAATATAATATTTATATTAATTTTAAAAAGGATAAAATTATAAAAATATCTCATTAACCCTCCAATTTCTCGCTTACCATTTTTTTTAACTCCCAAACAAGGGAAGGGAATACCCTCCAATTTCCTTTCCTTCCTTCCCCTTCCTCTCCTTTGAATCCCCTTCCTTCCCTTCCCCTCCAAACTCCCTGTTTGGGAGTTGGTTTTAGGAGGGGAAGAGAAGGAAATTGAAGGTTTTAGTAAGCCATTCCGTTGTTTGGGAGTTTAAAAATATGGGGGAAGTGAATTGGGGATTTTTACCAAATCCTCAAAAATCCTCCTCATCTTTAAAATTAAAGTTCCCCCAATTTTGGGGGTTTGAGGGGGAAATATTGAAAATTACTTATCTATCCTTAGCAATAAAATGTGAAAACCGTATAAATATGAATCATTTTTAAATGTGACATTATTATAAAAGTCTCAAATATTGACAAAATTTGTTGACGAAAGATATTTTGTCAAAAATAGTGACAAGATTTTTGACGAAAATCATATTACGTCGAAAATACTGACGAAAAAACATTTCCAATGAAACTAAAGACAGAACAAGATTTGGCCATAATCACTGACATAAAAAATTTTCGAAAATAAAATTCAGGCAAAATTCTTGATAGAATTTAAATTGGTCGAATCTGTTAACGAAAATATTTCATCAAACTTCTTCAGGAACAATATTTTCGTCAAAAAATAATTTTTTCGGAAATCATTTCCGTCAAATTTTTTTACCTAAAATATTGCCATCAAAATTTTCAACGGAACACAAAAATTTTTGACGAAAAATATTTTTGTAAACATTTGTGATAAAAAACGGTTATGTGAAAAATTATGACCGCAATTTTTTTTTGTCAAAATTCTTTACGGAATCTAAATTTATCAAAATATTGACATAAAAACATATTCCTCGAAACTAAAAATTTTAATGGGAAAAAAATTCTTCAAAATTCTTTACAGAAACTAAATTCTTTCAATAGGTTTCGACGAAAATATTTTCGTCATATTTTTTGACGAAAAAGATTTTCGTTATAATTTTCAACGGAAAATATTTCCTTAAAAAATTTCAAAATCATTTCTATCAAAATTTTCAAAATCATTTCTATCAAAACTTTCAATAGACACATTTTTGTCAAAAAATTTTGATGAAAAATATTTCCGTAAAAAATTTGACGACAAAACAATTATGTAAAAAATTTGAACGAAACAAATAGTTTTACAAAATTTCCGTGAAATTTTCATCGGGACATTTTTTCATCAAAAATTTTGAATAGGGCTGGCAAAATGGGCTGAGCCCGTCGGGCTGGCCCGCCCCGCCCACCATACAGGGCGGGTTGGGTTGAGTTTTTCAACCCACCAGCCCGCCAAACCCGCCCCGCCGGGCTCTGCCCGCCACGGGGCGGGCTAGCCCGCCAAGTCTGTTTTTTTTAGGTTACCCAATTGTTATGTAACTTTGTGCCCTGGATTTCTCTGCATGCAAGTGGCTTTTTCGAATTGTTGTGGACTGCTCATACAACACTTTGTTACTTGTTTTGTTATTCTATTTTACCTTGATATGATTTTGATTTTTTTTATTATTTCTGGATTGAAAGATGCATATTTATATGTAGATTATTAAACACTGATCTTCTTGGTTTCATAAGCACATTAGGATTTTATGCAGATTTTTATATGCTTTTATGCAAAAAAAAATTATGTGTTTTTATGCAGAATTTAATTTTTTTGTATATTATTTTTATATTTTTTATATTTTTATATATGTTTTTTTATTTTAGGCGGGCTGGCCCGTAGCCCGACAACCTACTCATAAAACGGGCCGGGTTGCTCAATTCAACCCATTTTGTCAAAACGGGTCGGGGCGGGCCAGCCCATTTTAGGCGGGCCGGGGCGGGTCGGGGCGGGTTGACCCGTATTGCCAGCCCTAATTTTGAATGGAAAATATTTCGTCAAAATTTCTTACAGAATTCTTTTTTCCGTCGAAAATATTTAAGAAATTATTTTCGTCAAATTTTTTGACAGAAACTAAATTCTATCGAAAATTTCGTCCTAAAATTTATTTTTGTAAAAAACTTCATCAGATAAAAATTTCGTCGCCATTCAACGAAAAGTATTCCGACGGAAAGTAATTTTTTGGCGAAATTTTCACTGTTTGCAACGAAGAAATTTCGTCAAAAATATGATATTTTTAGTAGTGTGAAAAGTACATAAATAATTGTTATGAAATTTTAAATTTGATTATATCCATAAAATATAATATTTATATTAATTTTAAAAAAAGGTAAAATTGTAAAAATATCTCTTTAACCCTTCAGTTTATCCCTTATAATTATTTTAACTCTCAAACAAGGAAAATAATACCCTTCAATTTTCTTCCCTTTTTTTCTCCCCCTTCCCCTTAGATCCCCTGCCTTTCTCTCCCTTCCGCTTGAATCCCCTCCAAACTTGCAAACAAACCCTAAAATTATTAGCTTTTTGGCTGCCTACAGTTGCGTTCTGTGTGAAAGATGTAATCAGACTGAAAAAATAGGTGTATTTATCATGAAGGGGTACGTGGAAGAGAGCTAACGCATTCAGGCCCCCAAGAGAAAGTATTGGCATCTAAGGAATGGGAAAACGATTAAGAGCACGTTTCTTTCGCGTTTCAGAAAAAATAATTAATTTTTTTCGTTTTTTGTTTTAAAAATATTATGTACAAAAATTAAAGGGTTTATCGTCTCTCATTTAACATGATCTTATGAAATTTCCTATACACAACATCTTATGGGGTCCGCAGCAAAAAAAAAACTTCGGCACGCAAAACACAAATCTCTATAACATAACACAATCTATCTTCCTACGACATAACTCTTATAAAACCCAAAGTTAAAAATACTTATATTTTTATAAAAATACTTATATTTTTATAAAAATATTTAATTTTTAAAAAAATTATTTGTTTTTTGTCTTCTATTTTTTTAGAAATTAAAATCTTTAGCTTCTAAAAAAAACTTTTTTTTTTGACTTTCTTTATGACTTCTACTTTTAAAAAAAATAGATATCCAAACAAACTTAAAGTGAATTTTTGTTTTTAAACAAAAATAATTTTTAGAGAAAAAAAAGTCGATGCAAACGGACCCTAAATAATCCTCCTCACATAGTCATAAGCAGCGTTTGCCGCGCATAAGTTTTTGTTATCTCTCTCATTTTCCAAAAAATTAAAATATATTTGTTAATTTCATATTTTATTTTTAAAGTATATCAAATATAAAACTCATATATTATACTCTTCGAACCATACTTTACGTATGAAAATATAAGGAGGACTATTGATCGGTTCCATGCCAAGCACTTTAATGCAAATTCATTTTAGTCTTCCGATGCACTATCTCTTCCTTCACATCTGATTACATCTTTCACACACGGGTGCGTTTTTTCTTTTTTCATTGCAAAGAAAATCTTCAGCAGCAAATAATTATAATTATGTATTATGGATAATATATAATTATAATAGTAAAGTTAATTTTTTTATTAATTGATGTAGTAAAGAGAAATTTTTTTTATTATTATAATTATATATTATTCATAATATATAATTAAAATTAATCGTTGCAGAAAATTTGTTCTGCAATAAGAGGAGAAGAAGATTTCCCTTCAGTTCACACACAACGTCAACTGTATATATTGTGAGACCGTGACAAACTGGGATGGGAATATGGACACCCGTGAAATATGTCAACTATTTAATCTTGCAAACCAATTTGTTTACTATATAATACGGGGTTTAATTTTCTCATGTTGCATAAGAATTAAATTCTCTTGTTATGACTCAATTAGTGGTGGACCTCATATTTATTAAAAAATGAAAAAGAAAAAGAAAACTTTGAACATAAATCAAAAAATCATAACATGATAATTAAATTCTTATGCAACATAAGAAAATATTTCCCAATATAATATATGTGAAAATAATTAGTATACTCATTTGAACAATGAAGTTCGGCAAATCAGAAAAAGACAAACGAAGTGTCAGTCATAGTTTGTTTGCTAGTACATGCTGCAATTAACTTTGGATTGGAGTGGACCTATCCTGTCGTTACGCATGTCTACGCTATGTTAAAGATTTTGTGACGCGTCTGCATATTCTTCTTCCGTCTAATAAATAGCTGTTTTTGCAGTACCAATTAGTGATCGATAGTCTAACTAAATAAAGTCTAACAATTGAAAAATCTTAACATGCTCCGCTCCCATCATTTTTTTAGTGGTCTATTTTTTATAAATGATTTTTTTTTTCTATTTTTACTCTTTTCTTTTTGATTTTTCACTTCCATCTTTTTTTTTTTGTATTTTTGGGAGGGACCATCATGGTCCCGCCCCACAAAAAATCTTCTCCAATTGAAAAATCTTAACATACTCCAATCCCACCATTTTTTTAGTGGTCCATTTTTTATAAATGAATTTTTTTTTTCTATTTTTACCCTTTTATTTTTGATTTTTCACTTCCATCCTTTCTTTTTTTTTTCTATTTTTGGGAGGAACCATCGTGGTCCTGCCCCACAAAAAAATCTTCTCCTAAGATCCTTCCGTCGAATAGTTCCAATCCAACAATTGAAGAGTTGATGTCGATTTGTAATATCAGCGTTATTTGCATATTCAACCTAGAAAAAATGAAAAAAAAAAAAAAAACACACCAAAAAGGACTGAAGTAGATGGATTATAATCATGGTGAGACTTTCGTGTAGTGTGTTTTTAATTAGTTTTAGGGAAAAATGTTTATCATTTTAAATGACACAACTTATATCCTTTCACTCTCGTAAAGAAATGGGATCCACACCTTTGTTTTTTTTTTTGTCAGCTCTCTCTCCTCCTTTATCTATCTCTTACTCTCCTTTAAAATGACACAACTTTACATCTTTTAAAATGTTTATCCTTTTAAATGACACAACTTATATCCTTTCACTCTCACAAAGAATGAGACCCACACCTTTATTATTTTTTTTTTTGTCAATTCTCTCTTCTCCTTTATCTATCTTTTTCTCTCTTTTAAAATGACACAACTTTACGTCCTTAAAAATGACACACACTTTACCAGTTTTATTACGAAATAGGGGAAGAATTCTTAGTATAATTAATAGAGCGTTTACCTGGCATCAGGACGGATATGATTGGATATCCATTAGAAGAATCTTTTTCCATTTAATTTCTGCTGATAGCTGTCACAGTCTATCATAAAATTATAATGCAATTACATAGTAACATACAGATCTACAAACATGTTAATTAATTTTATTTTATTTTTGTATTAGACAAACATGTTAATTATTAAAACGTATACGTAACTTATAACCATGGACAGCTCTTATTGAGTGTTTATGGCCGTGAACTCGGAAACTATAGTAGCAAAACGTATCATAACCCGCGGCTTCACCCATGTCATACCATGTTAAAATATAGGAAAAAAATATTTATCCATTTAAACGACACAACTTATATTATTTTACTTTCAAAAAGATGGGACCCACGACTTTATTTTTTTTGTCCATTTTTTCCTTTTTTGTCTATCTTTTTCTCTCAGTTAAAAGGACATAACTTTACATTCTTTAAAATGATACACATTTTTTCCTAAAATATATATCATAACTTCAAAATGACATCATTTTGGTATTGAAATCTTAATTTTTTTTTATAAATATAGAGAATATTATAATCCTGAAATAAATTAAAATTATAAAATACCATGATTTCAGCTCCAAAACGACGTCGCATTGGATTTACTACAGATAAGTGTTGGAGGTTATGAGGTTGAGGGAGAAGGGTTTAGAAATACTTGAAGTATTACACCAAAGGACATCAAGTTTGGAATGATCAACAGTGTTACCTCCGGCTTAGGAAATCCTAGAATGCAAGTTATTGGGCTCCAGCCCATAAGGACCCAAATAACCATGCTTTCACTTATTGGACTTACATGTGAAAATATTATTGGATTATATTATCAATATATCCAACAATAAGTTATTACAATAATTGCAGCAAAAAAGGAACCCATAAATATATGTTCAAGTATTTGATCTTTCTTCTTTAAAATGTTATACAGCGAAAAATATTATTAGTTTAAGAAATTATCATTAGGTGAAAAAGTTACAAATGATTACTAGCTGTTGTTGAGTCGTGGAATTTCTTTTTGTTTGAGATATAAATTATTATATTCGAAGTAATAAATTGGTTGAAGAAGCTCTTCGTAGCATATATTGCTTCTCTTTTTTTTTTTTGCTTCTCTTTTAGTTTAACATGGAATTTTTATTTTTATTTTGGTGAAAGTTTAACATGGAATTTTATGTGCGTACAAGTTAACAAATTTTTAATTAATGAAATAATTTGTAAAATTGTTTTACAAAAAGTTATTTGTTGATGTAACGTGTATATACGTCGGTTAAGATGTTAAATATTGATTGAATACACACACACAACACACCAAAACACATACACATGCATGGGGATCTTATTAAAAATGTATTTGTCACTAAAAATACGTTTATAAATGCTTAGCTGAATTGAGTGTTTTTTTTTTCTTGGAGATAACTGAATTGAGTGTTAATGTTATAAATAGTATATCTTGATTGTTTAAGTGAATTATTATGTTTTTTACGGGTTATTTATTTAATATTGTTATTAATTTGTATGTATTTCAATGATTTTTGAATTGATTTGTAGAAAACTTCAAACAAAATTTCATTTATTTGAAAAAAATTGAAATATTGTTATTATTTTAAAATTAATAAATAGCTCGTGGAATAATGAATGGACACATCTTCTGAATAGAGAATTGTTTTGTTTTCTTCGTAAATACAAATTTTGAAAGAGGAGGCATTTTTCCATCATAAAATTAAAGCATGTAATAAGCTTTTAATAAGGACTTATAATTATACTTCTAAATAGAAACTCAAGGCCTATCACATTGCTTGTGTTTATGGTATCCCACAGTATGATGTTGCTCGTGTTATAATGCAAAGCAATGCTGATTAACAGATATCAGGTCACAATATGTCAACATAAAAAATTGGTTCAGATTTTATCGATTTTAAAAAAGATTGTGTTATTTTTTTTTTGGTATCCCAATTCAACCTCCTCCAGTCACCTTGCCCTCGGGGTACGGCTTTGTAGGCTAGCCCCTCATTGGAACAACGGGTGTATTGAGCTTCTCTACCGGAGGAAGGATGAGACTAATCCTCCAATCGAGGAGGGAGACACATCCTCTGACCCCCAAAGATTTTTCAAGAATTTGCTTGAGGCAAAGTTTGAACCCCTGACTCAAGCAAACCCTTAGGAGCTCAGTTGCCAACTGAGCTACCCTCAAGTGTTGATTGTGTGTTATTATCTCGGGTAATTTTTGATACTTGAGGTACTAGCACTACTATTGTTATTATTATTTCAAACAAACTTCTTAAATTCCTAAATTTGACAGATTGATCAGTTTTATGTTATAAGAATATTTCATTAATGTTATGTTTTGGTACTTGAGTTACTAGTACTACTATTGTTATAATTATTTCAAACAAACTTCTGAAATTCTTAAATTTGACAAATTGATCAGGTTTATGTTACAAGAATATTTCATTATACTAAACATCACAAAGTTATATTTGGACTAGTTTACAACGAAGGATTCCTTTTAATTTTTCTTGGACGAAGAAAAAGACAGAGACAACAAAAGAATGTAGGCACACAGCCTAGGCCAGCCAACACCAATTGTGTTGGGTTTAGTATGATCTTTTCACTTAAGCTTTAGTGAGAGTGAGCCCAAAGTTTAATTTTAACCCATGAAGTTTAGGGTTAGTTTTGGATTGGGCAGAGTATATAAACTCTTTTTTTTTTCTAGTGCTCCAAGAGTTACAGACATCAGAAACACACCAAAGAGGTAGACGTTCATCATCTGAACGGTTGCCCACACGACCCCCTGATCCCCTTGAGTAATAGCATGGAAGATCAATCGTAGAGCGAAATTGCAACCTTCGTAGTGCGTTGCTGCAGATCGTGAGGCTTGAGAAGGGGAACTGAACGTGAGAAATTGTCTCGCTCGCTACTTCACCTTAAGTAATCAAAGCGGTGTCTTTATTCTTCATCGCATTGCTACGATGCGCTTCCGCGTTTCTGATGATACACCTTCATCTGGTATCAGAGCCGGATTGTGATGGAGATTTAGATCAGTTTTGATTTATTTATTTCTCTATGTGATTTTGAAAATATGGCACTGTTGTCTATTTAGCAAGTGCACTAGTCATACAAGTAATAAAAATGATGAGTAAAGATCGTTCCCACGAGGAATTGTGTCAAGCACTGACTATCCAATTGTTGTTGATTTGAATCAACCAAAGAGTTTTGAATTGCATAAGTTTCTTGTCACTAGAAATGTAAATTGCATAAAATGAAATAATTTCAAAACACAAAAATATGAATATGAATTAAAAACAATAATCAGATATTAATTTCCCTCAAGTATGAATTTATGAATGAATCAATTTCCATTATGAATTCTCTATCATGTGATGTTAATCAACCTTTTACTTATCATCAAGATGTAATGTCTTACTACCTTGATAGACACATTAATCAGAAACCCCAATGTCTTGGTGATTCCTTTCATAATATATGCATTAATCACTAAGGTCTTAAGATTACATTAATATCATAGCATCAATGTCTTGACTACTAAAATATTAATGATGAAGTTGTCAACTATAGAACAATGTAAACATGTCTGTTCTACACTATCCATTAACAAGAATAATTGATCAAGACAACTTCATACAAATCACATAATAAGGAAACATAATATCACATTAATCATTCATAAATACACACTTGAGTTCCATTGAATCAGACTACAAAGGACTCTACTCAGACATAATTGAAATGAATACAAAGGAAGAAGAAAGAACAAACTCCATTGTCATGGTAGTGGATCTTCAATCTCCAATTGTACTTGCAAATAAAATACTACTCCTAAGAATTTGGAAAATAAAATGTAAGAATTCAGATCTAAAGATCTGATATAGGAGAGGGAGAAAATATGGTAGAGAGATGGGAGAGATATTCAAATGTGAAGGCCTTTTGCCTTTTATAGTGTTACAATTTCTGCTGAAAAATAATATGGGCGCTAAAACAGTTAGAATGGGCGTTTTAGCATCCAGGTTTGATGCGTGACCAACTGCTTTTAACTGACTTGGGCACTAAAACGGTCTGAATGAGCGTTTTAGCGTCCATGGCTGATAACCTCTCAACTGCTTTTAACTGACTCCAACGCTAATACGCTTGATTTGAACGTTTTAGTGTTTCATAACAGAGAAGAATTTCACATCCAAGCGCTAAAACGCTCAGTGTGGGCGTTTTAGCGCTGAGCTCCAGAGACTTCAACTCTTGATTTGCAGCAGCAACAACTTTCTCCTTCAATCTGCAGCAGCATGCTAAAACGGTCTGTGTGGCCGTTTTAGCGCTCAACACTTAGGCAATTTTCACTTCTCCAAAATCTTCTTCTTTCTTTTGATTCTTTTTGGGCTTTCTTTCCCTGCAAGACAGTGTAAATTTTCACAAAGCTTTCAGAACTTGCATTTAAGGGATTTCTAAGATATTAAACTCCTTTTCATCCAATTATTCACACAAATTGATCCTAATTTGTGCTGAAAAACCTGATTAACCAGGGGTTTATCACAATTCCCAGATTTGGACATTGCTGTCCTCAGTAATGAACTTACAACAAAGAAGGATTCAAGATTCTTACAGATGAAACTCGTGAGGATAGACTGAATTCAACAAAGGATCACATGATACAACTTACAACCATGCAATCTCTTATTTCTCATGACTTGCACAACATTATATATGCTTTTCAACAGATTAGTACAGATGACATACAGAGACTTTCTAAACAACATCACTCCCTCACTAGGATCTTCTCAAAAATTGTGAGAATTTAACTCTCTTACACACTAGTGTTTAGGGATTAACTTATCACTCATTCTTCACTGCACTTAAACTTCCATAGGCTTGCCCATATTCTCATTATTCATGGTACAAATGATCTATAAGGCAGATCAAAAAGGTCTTGACGTGGTTGGCAATGAGGCTTGGTGTATGGTTTGACTAGAGGTAAGGCTTTTTGTGGCAGGAAAAGGTCAGATCCAATGAATCAGATTCAGATAAGGGGGAATCACAATATTTATCAATTTCTTCCTAATTCCCCAATCTTTCTTCCTTTTCATTCTTTGTCTTATAACCTTCTTCCTCCTTTTCTTCCTGACACTTTGTGTCTTTAACAAAAAAAATTTCTTTCTTTTCTTTTTCTTTCAGACACTTTGTGTCTTTTAGCATTTCACTTATCTCTTCCAAACACTCAAACACTTTGTGTTCCACAACATTTTCTTCTTTTTCTCTTTTTTTTTCTTTCCTTCTTTCTCATGTTTCAAACACCTTGTATAATTCACTTATTGCAAAGATACCTTACTTCCCACAAAACACTCCACCCCTTATCACTTATCTGAACTTTTCAGTCTAAAGGAATAGATGTGAGGGTACATTAACAACAGACTAGGCTCAAAGGTTCACGCAACAGGAACTTAAGGGTTGACCATTTAACTTTCTGGTTCAAGAAGGGAATTCCTCTACCCTATACATCATCAGCCATTTCAAACAAGAAATAAGGCAAGTTCTAGAGTTACTCATGCAGTGAAATGCTCTCTCAACAAAAATTTCTGTATAGGCTCAATTTCCTCACAGTTCAGAGTGCATGCTTGACTTCCTCTCTATGCATCAAAACTAATCTCTCTACTCTTACATATTGAATGAGTCATGCAATCATTTCATTTCTCAACATGCAAGGTATAAGACTGTATCCTTGATTTGATCAATCATCTAAAATTCTGATCAGTCAAATCCTCATGAAATTCCATAAAAGAAAAATTAAAATCCAAATTCTAACTACAACTAACATCTAAATCACACTAAAAATTATTCACACTAAGAAAAATTAAAGAAAAGAGATTGAGATGTTTCCCTGTTTTGGCTCATCCACTCGTGTGACCTATCCATGTAGTTCAATTGCCATTCAATCACACCCACAATTCCCAGATTTAAACGTTGTTGTCCCCAGCAACTAATTTAAATCTAAAACAGCAGTGGATCACTGAAACACATTCACATACAATCAATAGCATCAGTACTATCGCAATGTGTATCAACAAACAGTGAAATCTCAATGTACTCAACCCAATTATAAAACAACTGTATCAAAAAAACAAACAAAATATTGTAAAGATAAAATAAAATAACAACAGAAAACTGTAAAATCATGAGTCCATGAAGGATGTTGTCTCCTCATCATCTGAGTCAAAGGGGTCTCCTGGGTCAGAATGCGGAAGCGGTGTATAATCAGCATGCACTGCACCTGTACTGGTCCCTGCTCCTGCACTAGTCCCGGCTGATGGTCCTGCACCATCCTGACTAGCAGCAACGGTCTCTCGCTCCGGGGCCTGAACAACATGATCAGTAATGTCATCATCAGAAGTCTCACTGTCATCATCCAGACGAGCACCGGCTGCTTCCTCAAATGCATCCTCCTCCTCAGAATGAGGGTAAACAGCAGGCTGAAAAGTAGACGTCTCTAGTCCATGGGCCTCACATATGTCAGTCAGCATCTTTATCACATGAGTCTGGAATGATTGTTGACTCGCCTGCATAAATTTGCGACGGCGACGTAAGTGCCCCATACGAATATCTCCATCAATCAGCCACTGTTCCCCTGATTTAATTCTCTTTTCAAGGTCTGCATCTGACTTTTCCTTAAGCTTTCTGCCCGGTGTCAATCCTCTTGGACCATCCCCTCCAATTCTCAACTGATCCCTGATCAGCTTAGCATCAATTTTGGGGTGCAACTTAACTTGCACTCCATTATCAGTGACATCTACTCCAGCTTTCTGACACAAAAGCTGGATCAGAGAGCAATGGCCTAGAGCAAATGTGCTGCTGTCAGAATGGGCCATATCATATATGCTGTCCTGAAGAAGGATGGGCAACTCCACTTTCCCCTTGGTCATAATAGTGGAAATCAAAACAGCCCTCATCAAATTTACCTCCGCTTGATTGGAGGAAGGCATAATGTTTGAAACTATGAAGTGGAACCACACCCTCGCTTCTCCATTTAGTTGCCTCAACCAAAGCAATTTGGGATTGACCCTATCCTTGGTTATTTCCCATTTTTCACCAGGTTTTGCCACAATTTGCAAAATAGGTTCAGCTGCTCCCAACTTAGTCCAACTCTCAAAAGCAGGATCCTTCCTCCTTGGTGGGATATCAATTTTCTGCCAATTTCTGCGGAAGTCACAAGTTAGAGCCTGGGTGGTATCACAGTTCTTAATCTTCAGCAGCTTTTGAATGGTGTAGGCATCATATTTAACTTGTTTTCCTCTAACCCAGCTCATAAAAGTCCTTTTTTCTCCTTGATCACCATTATACGCATTGGCATAAAATTCCCGTGCTATAGTCGGGCTGCTATTCACCAGAATCTCACCAAAGGTAACCCATTCCCGTCTCCTCAACTGAGATTGGAATTCTGGATATTCATCAGTGTCCAGGATGAATTGTCTTTCCCGAACAAAGGGTCTACTGGAAGTTTTCTTGTTGAATCTGTCTTCATGTTCAACACTCCTCCAAAAGTGTTCATCAAAAACAGCAGGAGGAGGTGGTGGAGGTGCTGAAGTCTTGGACCCCATAGACCTCTTTTTGCTGGTTTTCTTGGGTGGAGAAGTAGACATATCTGTTCATCAAAGAAACAAGGCAATAATGCAATGAACAATATGGCATCTAATTCCCAGATTTAGATAGAGAACATGATTCAAATTAATCCCTTATTAAACCAGTAACATCCCCCTTAATTCCCAGAATCAAGTAAAAATCATGTATGCAGCAGGGGTTGGGCGCTAAAACGGTCACTGGGAGCATTTTAGCGGCCTGGCCGTAATCTTGTTGTACCCAGTCCGAGCGCTAAAACGTTGAGAACCAGCGTTTTAGCGCCCTGACTATTCTGAGTCAGGCATTTTAGCAAACACCTTGTGCGTGTGCGCAAAGGTGTAACATTGTGGTTCATGATATAAACCCAAAAACCCAGAAACCGCATCATATACAACCCCCCAACAACATACAAAACACGAAATCAACAGCAACATATGGAATCATAATGAAGAAATTTAAAAAATAAATAAAACCTAAGCAGCCCTTAGTAACTCCTAGACTTGCACTCCACGAACATGAAGAAAAAGAAGAATGAAAGATCGTTCATACCTTTTCTTTGATGAGGTGAACGAAATCTGGAGTGAAAAGCAAGGAAATATGTAGGGTATGCAGAGAGTATGTGATAAAGAAGAGTGAAAGAAAAAGTGAGGGAAAAGAACCCGTATATTTCAATTTTAAGTGACTCGGCGCTAAAACGTTGAGAACCAACCGTTTTAGCGCCCAGGACCAGATAAGTGGACACACGTGGTGTGCAACTCCGCGCTAAAACGGTCGTTATGAACTTTTTAGCGCACTGGGCCAGAGAGCTTGCATTTGATGCATTTGTAGAGCGTTAAAACGGTCAGTGTGAATGTTTTAGCGCTCCAGGCCAGAGAGTTCTTTTTTCAGTGCTCTTGTAGAGCGCTAAAGCGCTCAGTTTCTGCGCTTTAGCACGCATGGCCAGAGAGTTTGCACTTAGTGCAATTCTCAGAACGGTAAAACGGTCATGATGAACGTTTTAGCGCCCAACACTTGTCAGAATTTTTTTCTTAAAATTTTCTCAACACTTTTCCCTCTTCTCTTCTTGGAACATGGTATTAACATCAAAGTCATATACCTGGTACAATGGGTAACCTCCCACTCAGCGCGTGTTTAATGTCGCGAGCCTGACGGGTATGAACTAGCTTACCTCTAACAAGACAACTGAAATCATTTGCCTGTCCACAACAGATCCAATGTAAAGCTTTAACCTCTGACCATTAACAGTGAAACTTCGGTCAGAGTCTTGAGAACATATTTCCACCGCTCCATAAGGCTTCATGCTCTTAACCACAAATGGTCCAGACCAACGGGACCTCAACTTGCCTGGAAACAACTTCAACCTTGAGTTGAATAACAACACCTGATCCCCCACTTTGAAGTCCCTAGGTGTGATCTTCCTATCATGCCATAATTTAGTCTTCTCCTTGTAAAGGCTGACACTTTCATATGCTTGCAGACGGAATTCATTTAATTCATCCAATTGCAGCAACCTTTTTTCACCTACTGCCTTGGAATCAAAGTTTAAAAACCTGACAGCCCACAGTGCTCTATGCTCCATCCCAACAAGCAAATGGGATGCTTTCCCAAACAACAATTGAAATGGAGACATTCCAATTGGAGTCTTAGATGCTGTCTTGTAAGCCCACAAGGTGTCATTAAATTTCTTGGACCATTGAGTCATAGCATTCCCAACAGTTTTTTCCAATATTCTTTTCAATTCCCTATTGGAAATTTCAACTTGACCACAAGCCTACGGGTGGTATGGAGTGCTTATCTTGTGTCCGACTCCATACTTTGCAAGAGCATATTCAACCCACCTATTATCAAAATGAGTGCCCCCATCACTGATGATGGCTCTTGGGATTCCAAATCTGGCAAAGATGTTCTTTCTCAAGAAGGAAATCACTACCCTAGAATCATTTGTTGGAGTGGCTATGGCTTCAACCCATTTAGAAACATAGTCATCTGCCACCAGGATATACTTGTTAGAGTAGGATGAAGGGAAGGGTCCCATAAAATCCATACCCCAAACATCAAAAACCTCCACCTCTAGAATGTTATTTATAGGCATTTCATGTCTTCTGGAGATGTTCCCGGTTCTTTGGCAATTGTCACATGCCTCCACATATTTTCGGGCATCCTTGTACAATGTGGGCCAGTAAAAACCACTCATCAGAACCTTGGCTGCTGTTCTTTCCCCTGCAAAGTGACCACCATAAGCTGTACCATGGCAGTGCCATAAAACTCTCTTATGCTCCTCTTCTGGAATACATCTTCTTATTACTCCATCAAAACATCTATAAAAGAGATATGGATCATCCCAGATGTATCTCTTCACATCATGCAGAAATTTTTTCCTCTACTGGTAAGTGAAATCCTTTGGCATGGCTCCAGCAGCTCTAAAGTTAGCAAAATCAGCAAACCATGGTGGGTTGTCAACAGACAAAACTTGATTATGCACCAACTGGGTAACAGTACTTATGGCCAGTACTTGCTCATCAGGAAACTCTTCTCTGATCACCACTTCTGGACCCTCCTGTAAATCTGTCTCTGTGATCCTTGATAAATGATCAACGACCAAGTTCTCGACTCCTTTCTTGTCCTTAATCTCTACTTCAAATTCTTGCAGAAGTAACATCCACCAGAGCAACCTGGGTTTAGCATCCTGTTTGGCTAACAAATACTTCAATGCTGCATGGTCAGTATAAACAATAACTTTGTACCTAGCAGATATGACCTGAATCTATCAAATGCATATACTATTGCCAATAACTCTTTTTCTGTTGTTGCATAATTCTTTTGTGCTTCATTCAGAATTTTACTGGCATAGTATATAACATGCAATAATTTATCCTTCCTTTGACCCAGCACTACTCCCACAGCAAAATCACTAGCATCACACATAAGTTCTAAAGGTAATGAAAAATCAGGTGCCATGATTATGGGTGCAGTAATCAACTTGTCTTTCAACACATTAAATGCATGCAAGCAATCATCAGTAAACAAAAATTCTTGATCTTTTCCTAACAACTTGCACAATGATTTTGCTATCTTTGAAAAATCTTTTATGAAACGACGGTAAAAACCAGCATGTCCTAGAAAACTTCTCATACCTTTAACATTTATGGGAGGGGGTAGTTTCTCAATAATAGAAATTCTGGCTTTGTCAACCTCAATGCCTCTGTGGGACACTTTGTGTCCCAAAACAATACCCTCTGTCATCATGAAATGACATTTCTCCCAATTCAACACAAGATTACAATCTTGGCATCTTTTCAAAACACTATCCAAGTTTTCTAAGCATGCATCAGAAGTAGGACCAAAAACAGAGAAATCATCCATGAAAATCTCAATACATCTTTCTACCATGTCAGAGAATATGGAAAGCATGCACCTTTGAAAAGTTGCAGGTGCATTGCATAGACCAAAACGCATCCTCCAGTATGCAAAGATTCCATACGGGCAAGTAAATGCAGTCTTCTCCTGATCTTCTGGAGCCACAGCTATCTGATTATAACCTGAGTATCCGTCCAAGAAGCAGTAGAAAACATGTCCTGCTAATCTCTCCAACATCTGGTCCAAAAATGGAATAGGGAAATGATCCTTCCTTGTTGCTTTGTTGAGTCTCCGGTAGTCTACACACATCCTCCACCCAGTCACTGTTCTTGTAGGAATCATTTCATTATTTTCATTTCTAACCACAGTCATCCCTCCTTTCTTGGGTACTGTTTGAACTGGACTCACCCAAGCACTATCAGAAATAGGGTAAATCATTCCTGCATCAAGTAGCTTCACCACTTCTTTCCTCACTACTTCTTTTAGAGTGGGGTTAAGTCTCCTATGTGGTTGCCTTACTGGTTTGACTTCTTCCTCCATCAATATCTTATGAGTGTAGAATGAAGGGTTGATACCTTTAAGATCAGAGAATGACCAGCCCATGGCTGTCTTGTTCTTCTTAAGTACCTCCACCAACTTCATTTCCTCCCTTTCAGATAAGAATGCATTAATAATTGTTGGGTAGTTTTGATCATCTCCAAGGAACACATATTTCAAATTTGAAGGTAGTTCTTTTAACTCTAACTTTGGTGCTCCCTTAGGAATATAATCCACTTTCTGTTCAAGTTCCTCAACTACCGGTTCTTCTTGAAAATATTCCCCACTGTTCTCTTCTTTACTTTGGTCTTCCTCCAGTAATAGGCTCTCTTCTCTTGTTACTTCATCCACTACCTCTTGGATGATATCAATCCTGAAACAATCCTCAACATCAACAGGATGTTTAATTTCTTCAAACACATCAATTGTGACTGTCTCTTCATTCACCCTTAGCATAAGCTTCCCTTGTTCAATATCAATCAAGGATCTAGCAGTTGCTAAGAATGGCCTCCCTAGAAGTAGAGGGCTTTCTGTATCTACTGATTCCATGTCTAAAATCACAAAGTCCACTGGAAATATGAACTTATCCACCTTAACCAACACATCTTCTACCACACCTTCTGGTCTCTTGATAGATCTATCTGCAAGGTGTAGAATAAGATTGGTCTCCTTCAATGTATTGATTCCCAAAGCTCTACATACAGTCAATGGCATCAGATTTATGCTAGCCCCCAAATCACAAAGTGCCTTCCCTACTTCCACATCTCCAATAGCAATAGGAATGTTGAAACTTCCTGGATCTTTTAATTTTGGTGGAAGTTTCTTTTGGATAAGGGCACTACACTCTTCTGTTAAGGCTACTGTTTCACCATCCTTCAGTTTCCTCTTCTTTGACAGAATATCTTTCATGAACTTTGCATAGTGAGGCATGTTCTCCAAGGCTTCAGCAAATGGAATGTTGATCTGCAACTTCTTAAAAATATCCAGAAATCTTGCATAATGCTGTTTCTGGATTTCTTGCTTCAACCTCTGGGGATAAGGAACCTTGGCATATGGAGAGAAGTTAACGGGCTGATCTTGCTTATCAGCCATCTTCTTCTTCTCCCACTTCATCATCTTCTTTGGTGAAGAATTATTTCCAACTACTACCTTATTTTTTTCCTTATCTTCCTTCACTGTTTCTTGTTCATCATCTTCTACTACATCCTCTACAATGACTTCTTCTTCATCCTTCTTGTCTTCCACTTTCTTTTGAACAGGTTGAAGCACAAGCCCACTTCTTGTAGTAATAGCTTTTCAATGCTCTTTTGGATTCACCATTGTATCACCAGGGAACTTGCCCTGTGATCTCTCAGATATCTATCTTGAGATCTGACCAATCTGTGTCTCCAAATTCCTATGGATGCTTCATGATTCCTGAATGAAGTCTTAGTCTCTTGCATGAATGCAGAAGTCTCTTCTTTGAAAGAATTTGACCCTTGAATAAAATCTTGAGTAGTCTTGGATAACTGAGCGAAAGCTTTCTCCCATACTGAAGTATCTCCTAGTTGTGATGAATGTGGTGGAGGGGGAGGATTTAACTGATGGTTGGAACTGTAACTGAACCCAGGGTGTTGATTCCTATTCTTCCATGGTGGCACATATAGATTTCGCCCTTGAGTGTTAGGGTTCCTCTGATCATACCATACTCCATTAACCTCAACTTGTTCTGAAGATACCCCATAATCACAATCATCTGTTACATGACTTTTCCCACAGATTGCACACACAGAATTAGTGTCCACTGAAGCAAACTTTTGATTGGATAGTTTCTTAGTAAGAGCATCCAACTGTTGCTGTTTCTCTTTCTGAGTTTGCATCAGTTGATCATTCTTAGCTAACAAAGCATCATACCCATCCAACTTAATGATTCCTGTTCTTCTCTCAGCCACTGGAGCATTGTCAAATTCCTGAGATGCCAAAGATTCAAATATATCAAGTGCCTCCTCAGGAGTCTTGGTTGTCAATGACCAACCAGCAGTGGCATTCACCAATGTCCTAGTGTTTGTAGTCATCCCCTGCAGAAAAATTGCTGCCTGATTCCACACTTCAATTCCATGTTGAGGACATTTTCTCAATAGTCTCTTGAACCTTTCCCAGGCCTCATAAATGGATTCAGACTTTTTCTGCTTGAAACCTGTGATCTCATCCTTCAACTTTGCCCTCTTAGATGCTGAGAAAAATCTGGCCAGAAACTTGGTTTGCAAATCATCCCAAGTGGTAATACTTACTTGTGGCAATGACTACAACCATCTTCTGGCATCATCCTTCAGTGAATGAGAAAATAACCTCAACAGAATGGCATCTCTTGTCACACCATTAATCTTCACAGTATCACTTAACAACAAGAAATTCTTAATATGTAGATATGGATCTTCTGCACTTGTTCCAGCGAACTGCTTCTTTTGCACCAACTGCACTAATGCAGGCTTCAGTTCGAAATTTTTTGGTTCCCCGACAATGGTGCCAAAAACTTGTTGTCTATTTAGCAAGTGCACTAGTCATACAAGTAATAAAAATGATAAGTAAAGATCATTCCCACGAGAAATTATGTCAAGCACTGACTATCCAATTGTTGTTGATTTGAATCAACCAAAGAGTTTTGAATTGCATAAGTTTCTTGTCAATGTAAATTGCATAAAATGAAATAATTTCAAAACACAAAAATATGAATATGAATTAAAAACAGTAGTCAGATATCAATTTCCCTCAAGTATGAATTTATGAATGAATCAATTTCCATCATGAATTGTCTATCATGTGATGTTAATCAACATTTTACTTATCATCAAGATGTAATGTCTTACTACCTTGATAAACACATTAATCAGAAAACCCAATGTCTTGGTGATTCCTTTCATAATATATGCATTAATCACTAAGGTCTTAAGATTACATTAATATCATAGCATCAATGTCTTGACTACTAAAATACCAATGATGAAGTTGTCAACTATAGAACAATGTAAACATGTCTGTTATACACTATTCCATTAACAAGAATAATTGATCAAGACAACTTCATACAAATCACATAATAGGTAAACATAATATCACATTAGTCTTTTATAAATACACACTTGAGTTCCATTGAATCAGACTACAAAGGACTCTACTCAGACATAATTGAAATGAATATAAAGGAAGAAGAAAGAACAAACTCCATTGTCATGGTAGTGGATCTTCAATCTCCAATTGTACTTGCAAATAAAATACTACTCCTAAGAATTTGGAAAATAAAATGTAAGAATCCAGATCTAAAGATCAGATATAGGAGAGGGAGAAAATATGGTAGAGAGATAGGAGAGATATTCAAATGTGAAGGCCTTTTGCCTTTTATAGTGTTACAATTTCTGCTGAAAAATAATATGGGCGCAAAAACGGTCAGAATGGGCATTTTAGCATCCAGGCTTGATGCGTGACCAACTGCTTTTAACTGACTTGGGCGCTAAAACGGTCTGAATAGGCGTTTTAGCGTCCATGTCTGATAACTTCTCAACTGCTTTTAACTGACTCCAACGCTAAAACGCTTGATCTGAACGTTTTAGCGTTGGAGACCAGAGACTTTTTCCACATGAGAGCGCTAAAACGCTCGGTGTGGGCGTTTTAGCGCTGAGCTCCAGAGACTTAAACTCTTGATTTGCAGCAGCGCGCTAAAACGGTCTGTGTGGACGTTTTAGCGCTCAACACCAGTAATTTTCTCCTTTAATCTGTAGCAGCACGCTAAAACGGTCTGTGTGGCCGTTTTAGCGCTCAACACTTAGGCAATTTTCACTTTCTCCAAAATCTTCTTCCTTCTTTTGATGCTTTTTGGGCTTTCTTTCCCTGCAAGACAGTGTAAATTTTCACAAAGCTTTCAGAACTTGCATTTAAGGGATTTCTAAGATATTAAACTCCTTTTCATCCAATTATTCACACAAATTGATCCTAATTTGTGCTGAAAAACCTGATGAACCAGGGGTTTATCACTTACGCCATTACTTAATCGTAATGGTGCTCTGTTTGAGAATAAGGACCTCAATTCGGGGAAAATGAGTGTGTAACACTTGGAATTTGTGGCAAGGCCACGTGTGACTTTGTATATGTGAGGAAGTGCATGTACAAGTAGCTTGTGAGTTGAGTGGTCTCCATGAATCTAGGATTTTATGTTGGTTATTGATATGCGTCATGAGTAGTTGGCATGTTAACACCATGGATAGTGTTAAGCATGAAATAAGTACGATGAACTGTGGTAATATATCAATGGTATTCCACTTTTGACTAACTCTCGATTTTGCAGATACAATGGAGATTGAGGTATACCGTTACTTAGAGTTTTGGTTTATTATGTTATTGAAATTGAGAATTTTGTAGGTGTATGTGAACTAAGGTACGCTACTATGTTAATGAGTATGTTAACTATCATGTATTGGTTGAAATGAACATGATTATGATTTCTTACTGTGAAATGAATATGAATTTACTTTGAGGATATTGATTATAAATTGTAAGTCTTGTTGAGGATAGAGTCATGGAATAGGCCCCGGAGCGAGAGACTGTTGCTGCCAGTCAGGGTGGTGCAGGACCATCAGCTGGGACTAGTGCAGGAGCAGGGACCAGTACAGGTGCAGCACATGCTGATTATACACCGCTTCAACATTCTGATCCAGGAGACCCCTTTGACTCAGATGATGAGGAGACAGCATCCTTCATGGACTCATGATTTTACAGTTTTCTGTTGTTATTTTATTTTTATAGTGTTTTATTTATTTTGTTGATACAGTTGTTTTGTAATTTGGTTAAGTACATTGAGATTTCATTGTTTGATGATACACATTGCGATAGTACTGATGCTATTGGTTGTATATGAATGTGTTTCAGTGATCCACTGCTGTTTTAGATTTAAATTAGTTGTTGGGGACAACAACGTTTAAATCTGGGAATTGTGGGTGTGATTGAATGGCATTTGAACTTCATGGAGAGGTCACACGAGTGGATGAGCCAAAACAGGGAAACATCTCAATCTCTTTTCTTTAACTTTTCTTAGTGTGAATAAATTTTTAGTGTGATTTAGATGTTAGTTGTAGTTTAGAATTTGGATTTTAATTTTCCTTTATGGAATTTCATGAGGATTTGACTGATCAGAATTTTAGATGATTGATCAAATTAAGGATACAGTCTTATACCTTGCACGTTGAGAAATGAAATGATTGCATGACTCATTCAATGTGTAAGAGTAGAGAGATTAGTTTTGATGCATAAAGAGGAAGTCAAGCATGCACTCTAAACTGTGAGGAAATTGTGCCTATACAGAAATTTTTGTTCAGAGAGCATTTCACTGCATGAGTAAGTCTAGAACTTGCCTCGTTTCTTGTTTGAAATGGCTGATGATGTATAGGGTAGAGGAATTTCCTTCTTGAACCAGAAAATTAAATGGTCAACCCTTAAGTTCCTGTTGCATGAACCTTTGAGCCTAGTCTGTTGTTAATGTACCCTCACATCTATTCCTTTAGATTGAAAAGTTCAGATAAGTGATAAGGGGTGGAGTGTTTTGTGGGAAGTAAGGTATCTTTGCAATAAGTGAATGTACAAGGTGTTTGAGACATGAAAAAGAAGGAAAGAAAATAAAAAGAAAAAGAAGAAAATGTTGTGGAACAACACAAAGTGTTTGAGTGTTTGGAAGAGATAAAGTGAAATGTTAAAAGACACAAAGTGTCTGAAAGAAAAAGAAAAAAATGAAAGAATTTTTTTTGTTAAAGACACAAAGTGTCAGGAAGAAAAGGAGGAAGAAGGTTATAAGACAAAGAATGAAAAGGAAGAAAGATTGGGGAATTAGGAAGAAATTGATAAATATTCTGATTCCCTCTTATCTGAATCTGATTCATTTGATCTGAACTTTTCCTGCCACAGAAATCCCTACCTCTAGTCAAGCCATACACCAAGCCTCATTGCCAACCATGTTAAGTTCTTTTTGATTTTCCTTATAGATCATTTGTACCATGAATAATGAGAATATGGGCAAGCCTATGGAAGTTTGAGTGCAGTGAAGAATGAGTGATAAGTTGATCCCTAAACACTATTGTGCAAGAGAGTTAAATTCTCACGATTTTTTAGAAGATCCTAGTGAGGGAGTGTTATTGTTTGGAAAGTCTCTGTATGTCATCTGTACTAATCTGTTGAAAAGCACATATAATGTTGTGCAAGTCATAAGAAATAAGAGATTGCATGGTTGTAAGTTGTTAAAATGTGATCCTTTGTTGAATTAGGTCTATCCTCATGAGTTTCATCTGTAAGAATCTTGAATCCTTCTTTGTTTTAAGTTCATTACTGAGGACAACAATGTCCAAATCTGGGAATTGTGATCAACCCCTGGTTCATCAGGTTTTTCAGCACAAATTAAGATCAATTTGTGTGAATAATTGGATGAAAAGGAGGTTAATATCTTAGAAATCCCTCAAGTGCAAGTTCTGAAAGCTTTGTGAAAATTTACACTGTCTTGCAGGGAAAGGAAGCCCAAAAAGCATCAAAAGAAGGAAGAAGATTTTGGAGAAGTGAAATTGCCTAAGTGTTGAGCGCTAAAACGGCCACACAGATCGTTTTAGCGTGCTGCTGCAGATTGAAGGAGAAAGTTGCTGGTGTTGAGCGCTAAAACGTCCACACAGAACGTTTTGCGTGCTGCTGCAAATTAAGAGTGGAAGTCTCTGGAGCTCAGCGCTAAAACGCCCACACTGAGCGTTTTAGCGCCCTGATGTGGAAAAGTCTCTGGTCTCTGTAAGAACCCGCACCGCTAATTAAGGTAATTAGCGAATTAATTATGATAATTAGGAAATGATTCCATAATTGACCTTAATAATTATTATTGGGCTTAAATAATTATATTGAGTGAGTAAAAATGCTGAAAGTCGCTTTTCGAAAGAAAAGCGCAGATACCGGTTCTGCTACCCGGTATAAATGTGTACCGAAAAAGTATCCCGGAAAATTATAAAGAATGCATGATAATTACTAGAATATTATGTAGGACTTATAAAACAAGTTTCAAGTCAAAATGATGTAATCTGATGCCAGAACTTATACTGGCTATGGAAAAGCGCGTACCGGAAAGGTGCTCCGAAAAATAAAATAAAAATATGACAAACCTTAGAAAAATGTGTAGGTCTAGATTCCAAAGTTTGGGATCAATATCTTTTGCGTTGCTATTTAGGCTAATATTGCGTGTTATGACTTAAGTGGCTATATATGTGCATTTTGCACAAAACCCTAGACAAATCTCCAGCCTCTACATGAGTCCCTTGGGTGGCTGCATAGTGGTTACTGTTCCATTGCCTTCTCCTTCACCATTTCTTGAATTTGAGACCATTTCCCTCACCATTCTTCTCTTTAACACCTAGGGTGAGTGTGCTTGTGCTTGGTGAGAGTAAGGAGTGACCTTTGGGAGAGTGTCTAGCTACTGTGTATGGTTGTGGGGGCTGAGTTCTTTGTGTGAGAAGAGTGGAGGTCATGATCATGGCATTTTAAGGTCCAAGAAGCAACCTTTGGTGCCAAGAACCAACCTTTGGTGTGCCATTTTCGTGCACAGTGTTGTGGCTGACTTTGGAGCTGTTGAGTGAGCTCCAAGAGCATCGTCTACCCTGCTTTTGGCTTGTGGTATGATCATCACCTTTGAACTTGTGTTTATATACTTAAAAATGCAACCTTGATGCATGTATGTAACTAAGTTGATAACTTAAGGGTGGAGAAGGTTAAACACACCTAGAAATGCATGTTTAAGTGCCTTTAATCGGTTAAAAATGGGATCTTTGAAGTGGATATTCACGAAATGCAGAAACTGCATTCTGTCGTGAGATATCCGGATATTTGTCGAACAGATATCCGGATATCCATATCCGGATATGGTATCCGGATATTGGTATCCGGATGTAGGATCTGGGTATCCGGATATGGTATATCCGGATATGGTCAGTGTGATATCCGGATATGACATATCCGGATATGTCCCCTGTATATCTGGATATTCTGGGATTTCGCAGAACAGTAGCTGTGCTGTGTGAACAGTAAGCTATTGGGGGTTTGTGGACCCTAGATTAATGAAGTTGAACTTCTGTAATTAATGAACTAAGTCAGAATCACATGATTAAGGGCTTATGGCTTTGTTGGAAGCCTTAAGACGTAAAACGTAAAGGAAAGGCGTAGTCTTTAAGTTATACGCTTGTGATGCATAATTATTGATGTATTATTGGTCCATATCAGATTGTGATACTGCTGTGTTTGGACTTGAGAGTGGTTGGACTCTTGGCTTGGATAGCTAGCTTGCAAGGTAAGCTTTCGTGTCCTCGGTTTAGCCATGTTATGGTTCCACCATGTCCCATGGGGATGTGGTTTATACATGCTGTGTTAAATGCTTTGATGTTTTGGAAATGCTGTTGAGCTATTATATGCAATGTGCTTTTATGATATGCATGTGGTGTCCACCTATACGGTAAGCCTGAGTATGTAGCACATACAAGATGGTGAGGCTGTGGGTGAGGTGCAAGCGGTGTTCCTTGTACTATTTGGGTATAGACGTATTCCTGCATTTCTGGCCAGTAGATTTTATAAACACACATGGCATGAATATCTGCTGCACTGCATAGTTTTGGAACTTATATTGAAATATTGTTTTTGAACTTATATTGCACATTTAAGTGAGCTTGGGGTGGAAGATCCTTGAGGACCCCTTGCCTTACTGAGATTTCTTATTTAGAGATCTCACCCCACGTTTGGGGACGCTTATTTCAGGTTCAGGTAATGTTGAGGGCTCAGGTGGCAGGAGGCCAGAGCTGAGTTAGACTTATCTGTATTTTGCTGACATGATGGATGCTGATTATTTGACTGCTGTCTATGTTTTCTGTTATGTTTATGTTGAGACTGTTGTTGGGCATTGTTGCCTTATTTGGTGAGCATGGGGTTTATCCATGCCACATGGGTTGGTTATTGTCTTTTATTTTAAGTTGTAATTAAAGTATCAGGATTTTGACCCAGGCTATGTGTTGTAGTCCCGTGGCTTTAGATACTCACATTATATTTATATATGAGGTATTTCAGTTAGTTGTCTTGCAATTTACATACAGGCAGTATTTTATGAAATTGATTAAGTAATCAAGTTGGTTAAGTTTAATGACGTCATAATTGAATTAAGAAAAAGTTATTCCGCATTTTAATTTAAGCGTGACTTAATACGATAGACATGTCTTGCACAATTG
>JAVKPL010010661.1:0-44615 GCA_032173675.1 Gastrolobium villosum
TTGGTATTCACGTTTTGCGAGGATTGCCAAACGCGCCTGGGCGTGAGATTATTAATGTTGCTTTTTCACTTTCGAGTAATATTTTCAAACTCGAGTTTCTAAGTAGAACTAAGAAAGAATGGTAAAATTAAAAATTGTTGAAATGACACGAAATGTATAATTTTTTCTTTCTATTGTTTAATGTCAGAATACAAAATTATATATATGCATATAAAAAATATCACATAATGAACATATATGTTGACTCACTTATCTATCTAAAAAAGAAAATTATTTTTGATAATCAAGTATCAAAATTATAAATAGTAACAAATAGCAAGTAATGGATAACAAATCTGCTGTAACTGCTTTATACATTTTGCAGATTTTGGATCATCACTTATCAAGATATAATTCCACTTCGTTCAATGCACACAATAATCCACAAACACAAAACGATTTTCATAGCATAATTTATAATAGAATTGCAGCTTTATAAGACATATATTCAAACAAAAAGATATCAAGATATGTGCATATGATTTGGGGAAAACGAAAATTGAGTTTTTTATTTATTTCTTTTTATATATATATATTTTTTTTAAATTTGTTTTAAGTAAAAACGGCCAAAACGGTAAAAACGTAAATTTTTACCAATTTCTACTAAGGACTGTTTTTACTTGCGTTTTAACACGCACCACTATAGTAAAAACGTAAAAAACTTAAGTTTTTACGTTTTTACACTAATTTTTGACAACAATGCTGACGAGTGTTTGGCATGGGATTATTTTTGGAAATTCAAAAAATAAGGATGGGATAAAAAACTCTACATTTGGTAGTTCATTTCAGAAAAAACTTCAGTTTTGTGTATATTTTTTAAATTAAATTACCTCAGATTCTCGGTAATGAAAAATCTCTCAAATATTTTCGGACTAAAATATCTCTCCTCTCTCTGCCCCTTCTTCTTCAACCTCCTCAAATCATCCCTAAACACCATCGCCACTTATGTTGTACGGACACTAACATAGGTGACGGATACGACACGATACGATATGATATTCTGATACTTAATTGTAAAAAATATTAATTTTTGACACGTTAGGACATGTTTTGATATTACATAATATTTTTAATTTATGTAGTGTATATTATATTTAATATTCAATAATTAAACAAAAAGATAAAAAAAAAACTTATAATACCCATCAATTTTGAAAAAAAATATAAAATAATCCAAATATTTATATTAAACTCAATAAAATGGTAATTGTAATTCAACGAAACTAATAGTTGAAATTAAAAGCGCAATGCAATGCAACCTTTGAATCCTTTTTTGAGTATCTGCAACGCGTATTAAAGTGTGTGAAGTGTTGGAGAATATCGAGAAGTGTTAGACACGACATGTCAGATTTTTGAAGTGTCCGAGCATCATAAACCGCCACTACCTCTGTTTCAATGGCCGCCTCCACCTCAACACATGTGGTTGGACACCGCTCCATTTTTCTTGCAAGGCGTTTAGTATAGGAGAAATAATTTGACCACAGAAATATAATTCCTAAAAATATGGTGGAAAAGGAAGATTGGTAGGAAAATAAAATAAAAAAATTGTTTGGTTAGCAAAAAATTTACTGAAAAAATTGGGTAGGATTTTATAAGTCTATATTTGGCTGAAAAGGAGATATTGATGGGAAAATGGTTAAAATTACTAAATTAACCCTTTTTAATTTTTGAATGTCAGTCTAGAAGTACATCTCTCCTCCAAATTCATGTTTCCTCATCCATATCGCTCTCCCTCCTCCTAACCTGGAGTTTCATTGTCGAGCACCGTATTCATAACCTTTATAAAGTTTCCATTTTTGAAAGATGATGAAACAGACCAGACTCGACGAAAATACTTTAAAGAATAGAAAGGAGGTGCTAATATTAATTTATCATTGCATTTTTTGAATTATATATTTGCAGGTGAGGTTGGTGACAATATTGGAGTTTGGAGAAGTGTGAAATGACCGAAACACCTTCATCGGATGTGATTACTTGCACACCTTCACCAGATGTACAGGAGAGGGTATTTTTGTCATATTTTTGGTTCCCACTTCTCCGGTCATCTTGCAATACCACCTCCAAAGTGGCATTTTGGCACAATGCTTCAGATCACTTTTTTCAAACTAAAAGTTTGGGCAAGTTGATTTGCTACCAATATTCTTAAAAAACTTGAACCAAAAATGAATCACACAAAATCTTAATATGTGATACCTGGACATTGTTGGGTTTAAACTTTAAATAAAATAAATAAGAATATAGAAAACGAAAGGTTTATGTGAAGAGATGTGTCCCTAGGAATTTGTTAGTAGACAATTAATATGTTTTAGATTTCCTAGGTTAGTCATTATCTTTTTTTATTGCTTTTAAATAGCAAACTATAACTCTTGTAAAATTGGCTTGGCTGAATCAGTAATAGGAAGATGTATTTTTCAGCAAATCTGTGTGTTTGAGTGTTTGAGAGAAACACCATTAGAGGACATGTGAAATACAAATTGGTATCAGAGCTATGGAGAATGTGACCACTACTAGCATGTCGTTGTCCCGCCTGACAAAGGCGAATTATTTGAATTAGAGCATTCAGATGAAGGCTCTGCTCGGATCCCAGGATGCTTGGGAGGTTATTCAGGAAGGTTTTGCAGAACCTGCAACCACTGCAGGATTTTCAGCACCTCGAAACAAGGCGTTGAAAGAGATGCGTGCGAAGGACAAGGCTGTCTTATACATGTTATTTCGACCTGTAGATGAGTCTGGATTTGAGAAGATAGCAAGTGCGATGACGTCAAAGGAAGCGTGGGACATCTTGGAGAATGTCTATAAAGAAGCTGACCGAGTTAAGCAGGTCCAACTTCAAACTCTACTTGGCGAGTTAGAAGGAATGAAGATGAAAGATTCAGATGGTGTATCCGATTTCATCACCCGAGTTCAAGCCGTGCTGAATCAGTTAAAACAGAATGGAGAGGAATTATCTTAGAATAGAGTTGTTGAAAAAATTCTGAGGTCGCTAACAAACGACTTCGAAAATATGGTATGTGCAATTGAGGAGTCTAAGGACTTGGCTATGCTCTCTGTTGAAGAGCTGACAGGTTCTCTTGAGGCGCATGAACAGCGCAAGAAAAAGTAGAAGGAAGAGACACTGGAGCAAGTACTCCAGACAAAAGCAACAATTAAGGATGAAAAGGCACTCTACTCTTAGAATGTCTGAGGCAGAGGTCGTGGACGAGGTGGACGCGGAAATGGTCGAGATGGTCGAGGTCGAGGTCAGGAGGTGAAACATGAAGAAAGAGCTGAGACGAGTCAGCAAAACTGGAGAGGTAGAGGACGCGGCCGAGGTGGAAGAGGCCGGTGGTCAAATCAAAGAAAGTAATGTAGAATGTCATAAGTGTGGCAAGTATGGTCATTACGCAAGAGATTGCAACTCAGACAGATGCTACAACTGTGGCCGAGTTGGGCATTTTGCTAAAGATTGGCGAGATGAAAGAAGAATTGACGAGACTTCAAACCTCGCTGCAGAAAGAGAAATAAAAGATGGGGTTATGATGTTAGCACATTTTGAAACTAGCTCGAAGGTTGAGACAGAGTGGTACCTGGACTCTGGTGCCAGTAATCACATGTGTGGTTACAAACATTTGTTTAAAGAGTTGAAAACGGTGGAAGCCGGACATGTCTCTTTTGGAGACGCGTCCAAAATTGATGTAAAAGGCCAAGGTACGATTTTTTTATTGCAAAAGGATGGAAGAATTGGTACAATTTGGGACATGTATTACGTGCCTGAGCTCAAAAGCAATATTCTGAGCATTGGACAGTTGATGGAGAAAGGTTACTCGGTTCTAATGACAGACCGAGTTCTGCTGTTGAAATATATAAAAGGGCGTCTGATAGCCCGAGTTCAGATGGAAAGGAACATAATGTACAAGCTGAGTTTGAGGAGCATGGAGGTCGGCTGTCTGCAAGCCGAGGTGGAGGATAAGATGTCTCTTTGGTATCGACGGTTTAGACACCTTCATTATGGTGGTCTAACCAAGATGATGAAGAAGGATATGGTAGTGGGACTGCCAAAGATTAACTCTGACGGAAAATTTTGTGAGGACTGCGTATTGGGAAAACATGCAAGGAGCCCGTTCCAAAGGATGGCAAGATACCGAGCTAGGCAGCCTCTAGAATTGATACATACCGACCTGTGTGGACCCATTACTCTGGGGTCCTTCAGTGGTAAGAAGTACTTTGTAGCTTTTATTGATGATTTTAGTCGAAAGACTTGGGTTATTTTCTGAAAGAAAAATCTGAGGTGCTAGAGGTATTTAAAAGTTTTAAAGTAATGATAGAGAATGGTACTGGGAGATACATCAAATCGGTCCGTTCAAACCGAGGTGGGGAGTACGTGTCGACAGCTTTTAAGAAGTATTGCGATGAACATGGGATAAGGCGGTTCCTGACCGCACCGTACTCGCCCCGACAGAATGGAGTAGCTGAGAGAAAGAACCGGACTATCCTGGACATGGTCTGATCCATGTTGAAGACAAAGAACATGCCGAAATAATTTTGGGGAGAGGCCTACAATGTGCAGTGTACGTGCAGAACAGATGTGCACATTCAAGTTTGAATGACAAGACTCCGCAGGAAGCATGGAGTGGTTTAAAGCCCTCAGTGGTCACTTTAAAGTTTTTGGGAGTGTTGCGTATGCACACATACCGGATCAGCTGACGACAAAACTTGAAGATAAGAGCAAGAAGTTTGTGTTCATTGGTTATGATGAGAAGACTAAGGGATACAAGTTGTTGGATCCCGTCAGTAAAAGGGTGATGGTAAGCCGAGATGTGAGAGTAAATGAAGAAGATGAATGGGACTAGAGTAGTCCATCCGGGGTCAATGTGGAACCCGGAAATAGATCAATTGAGGTGGAAAACCTTTGACCCATATCCCGACAAACCCTGAAGTCTCTGATGGTGAAGAAGAGTTGAGACAACCAAGGATGGGGAGTCTACAAGATCTGTATGATTCTACCAGTGAAGCACACCTGGTATGTTTTTTGGCAGATTCTGAAGAAGTGAGTTTTGAAGAAGCAATCCGAGATGAGAAATTGCAATCGGCCATAAAGGAGGAGATTAAAGTAATAGAAAAGAACAAGACGTGGGAGTTAGCTGAGCTGCCAAAAGGAAGTCGGCCCATTGGTGTGAAATGGGTGTACAAGAAGAAAATGAACGCTAAGGGGAGATTGAAAGATATAAAGCCCGGCTGGTGGCGAAAGGGTATAAACAGAAGGCCGGCATTGACTATGACGAGGTGTTCGCACCCATAGCAAGAATGGAGAAAATCAGGCTGTTAATTTCTCAAGCAGCCCAGTTCGGATGGCCGATCTATCTGATGGACATGAAGTCGACATTCTTAAATGGAGTACTCGGGGAGGAGGTGTATCTGGAACAACCTTCGGGATTCATGAAAGCCGGACAAGAAAGAAAAGTGTTGAGACTGAAGAAAGCTTTGTATGCGTTGAAGCAGGCCCCAAGAGCCTGGAACACGAGAATTGACAATTACTTCAAGAAGGATGGACTTGGACAATGTCCGTATGAACACGCACTCTACGTAAAGAAGAAAAGAGGTAAAATTATACTTGTTGCTCTATATGTTGATGATCTGATTTTCTTAGGTAATGATGAAGGAATGATTCAAGATTTTAAGAAGAAAATGACGAAGGAGTTCGAGATGACGGATCTCGGTCTAATTAGATACTTTCTTGGTTTGGAGGTTAGACAAGATAAATCCAGGATTTTCGTCTCTCAGGAAGCCTATGCAAAAGGAATTTTAGAGAAGTTCAAAATGAGTGATTGCAACCCGGTTTCAACCCCCATGGAACCCGGCGTTAAACTTTCGAGATATGATGGAGGAGAAAAGGTAGATCCGAGTGTTTATCTTAGTCTAGTTGGAAGTCTGAGGTACTTGACGTGTACGAGGCCGGATCTGTGTCTGAGTGTTGGAATTATAAGCCGTTTATGGAAGAGTCGAAATATACTCATTGGAAGGCGGCAAAGAGAATTCTAAGATATGTGAAAGGAACAATTTTTTAAGGACTTCTTTACTCGAAGTCGGACAAGTACAAGCTGACAGGCTACTCGGATAGTGATTGGTGCGGAGATGTGGATGACAGAAAGAGCACGGCTGGCTATGTATTTTTTATGGGGAATACGGCGTTTACTTGGGTATCGAAGAAGGAACCCATTGTAACTCTGTCTACATGTGAAGCCGAGTACGTAGCTGCTTCGTGGTGCGTGTGCCATGCAATTTGGCTGAGAAATTTATTAAGCAAGTTGGAGCAAGAGCAAGTCGGTTCAACTGAGATCCGAGTTGACAACAAATTAGCGATCGAGTTAGCAAAGAACCCGGTCAACCATGAAAGAAACAAACATATTGATGTCAGATTCCATTTCATCTGAGATCATGTCAAAGAAGGAAAGGTGGAGCTCAATCATGTGGCAAGCCGAGATCAAGTTGGAGATATTTTCACAAAGCCCCTGCCGACGTTGTTGTTTGAGAATTGCAAGAAGAAGATGGGAATGAAAGAAGGTAGAGATATGAAAGTTTAAGGGGGAGTTTTGTTGGGTTTAAACTTTAAATAAAATAAATAAGAAAATAGAAAATGAAAGGTTTATGTGAAGAGATGTGTCCCTAGGAATTTGTTAGTGGGCAATTAATATGTTTTAGATTTCCTAGGTTAGTCATTATCTTTTGTTATTGCTTTTAAATAGCAAACTATAACTCTTGTAAAATTGGCTTGGCCGAATCAGTAATAGAAAGAGGTATTTTTCAGCAAATCTGTGTGTTTGAGAGAAACACCATTAGAGGACCTGTGAATTGCAGACATCCTCTAACAAAACTTGAACCAAACGCCTCCACTAGTCTACACAAGTGGAAGGAAATGCTTTGAAACCCAATAAGCACAAATGGAAGATCATTCTCTGCTTCCTTCTCGTCTTCGTTACTGTCACGCGATAGTTCTCTCCTATTCTTTATGGCAATTTTTTCCTTTTTTTTAGTCATTAGCTATTTAGATTTATGAATTTTCAAATGATTGATTGTGGGGTCAAAAGAAAATGAATTAAGAAACCACGTGGGTGGGTGGACGTGATGGTTCAGCATCTCGTCCCTTAAGCAAGTGGTTGGGGATTCGAACCCCAACTCTTATGCATGGAAAGCATTCCGTGGCCAGCTCTTTATCGCTTTATGTGCTGACGCGGGGGAGGGATTAGTCTCATTGCTATCGGCTATGGGGATACCTGGATGTAATCACACAAAAAAATGAATTGAGAAACCACCAACATAACTGGTTGATTGAGGGCATGTTTGGTGCATAGTATAGGATAAGGCCTGATAGTATAAGACCTGATTGTATAAGACCTGATTAAATTTTAATACTATCCAGCATTTGGTATGGTGGGAAGGATATTGTGACAACCAAGTTGTGTTACTACCAAGTGACTACCAATCAATCTCACTGTTAGATCGATTATCTTGATCCAACAGTTATATTTATTTCCATCTTTGTATGGTCACGATTCCCCATATTTAAAGTGAAAGCATTACATATGGGAAATCATAACTATACAAATGTGAAAATAAATATAAAGTATTAAATTCAGGAAATCATGACCATACAAAGATGGAAATAAATATAACCGTTGGATTAAGATAATCGATCTAACAGTGAGATTGATTGGTAGTCACTTAATAGTAACATAACTTGGTTGTCACAATATCCTTCCCCTTGGTATGGTATTGTATAAAATAATATCTTTCAATATTTTAAAAATTAATATATTAAAAAAATTATTTTAATATATAAATATTGAAATGATATATTAGTTATTGGGAATTGTACTTATAAGCAATATTAATACATCAACCCCTTATCATGCCTAATCCACCACTCCTAGGCTTGATTAAGTTATACATTATTTTGATGTATAAGGGGATCATGTTGTATAAGCTTATACTATACGATGGTCATACCAAATAACTGAAAATGTCATAACATATAGTATAAGCTTATATTATCAGACCTTATACATCACACCAAACAGGCCCTGAATTCAGTAAGTGACCAAACAGAACTAGAAATAGACGCCAAGCATCCTAATTTGTAGAGGTTAGTATATTTTTTTCTCAATTAAGATTGTGAAAACTAGGGGTGAAACTGGGTCGGGCCGGCCCACAGAGGCCTATAGCTCGGCCTATGTTAGGCCAGACCTGACCTAGTATATTTCGTAAAATAGGCCAAACTTGGGCCTTGAAAAAGCTTGTTTAATACAAAGGCCAGAAGCCCACTTTCACAAGGCCTGACCTATAAGCCCATAGGCCGGCCTATATTGTACAATTTATAACTAAATTATATTGGATTATATTTTAATATTAATCTAACTTTAAATCTTATATAGGAGGAACCAACCAGTGATGAGAAAATCGGCCCATTAACCCGTCTGACCGGCCCATTAACCCGTCTGATTCTTCTAATGGACCGGATATGCTGTTGGCCTGGTATTGACCCCGGTTTTTTGCTCAATCCGGCTTTGGAAAAAATATTTCAGTTGTTGCAGCCGCTGCTGGGGTTCGAACTTTGGTCCCTTGAGGAGTTCCAATAACAGATTAGCACTGGCTGTGTTGTTTATTATGTACCATTTAATATATATATATATATATATATATATATATATATATTATATCATTTATTAGAATTATTTCAAGATTGCATCTAGTGGGAATTGAACCCTTGTTGTGAAGATATAAATTATAGTTTTTACCACTAGGCTATATTTAATTCTTGGTTCAGTTGCACCATTTAAAATATTTATTATATAATTAAATATAAAATATAGATTTATATACATATCCAGTTCATGCGGTTGAACCAGTGACCCAGTGGTTGAACCAGTGACCCACTGACCCGGTACCCCGACCGGGTCAATCACCGGTCCGGGTTTAATAACATTGGAACCAACATCTCAGCATGTTAAATTGTGTATATAAATATATTAAAAGATTTTTAGGAGAGGTTATTCTTACTACAAGCATCATGATGCGTTTGTTGGATTCATGTAATTATTTTAATTTACATAGTATGGATTTGTTTGTTTAGATCTGATGAAATATATGTTATTTATTTTGAGCATTTTGCTTTTGAAAGTGACTTAAATGAAGATTGTATGAGTTTTGTTGTGATTCATGATTCTATTTGTACGTTGAAACTATGATTTTTGGTTTAGCAACAAAATTTGAGTATTTTGTAGTGTTGATTCATGGTTCTGTTTGGAAGTTAAAAATTAACAGACTAATGGGCTGGGCCAGGCCATTTATTTTTTTATAAACGAGCCAAGTCAGACTAACAGTTAGACTCGTAATAAACTTGGATTAGACCAAATTGAAATTTTTTTGGCATAGACTTGGACTTTTCGGGGCAAAGCTTGGCCCAACCCAACCCACTTTCAACTCTAGTGAAAACTGAACATATACATGGAAAAAGATTAACTTTTGGTACAGCCACCACAAAGGATATAACCGCCAGTCCGCCACCAATCCCCCTTACGGATCGATCAAAACAAACAAAAGTTCTACAACCAAAAAACGAAGCTAGATATACAAGAGATGTTTTTGGTATTAAGATTAATTGTGTAAATTCAACCATATTTTCAGTAATATTTTATAATTAATCAAACATAGGATTAGAAAAATTGGCCTAACATTTTCAGAAATATTCTTGCTATTTTTTTCCTCATTTTTACCCTCTTATTTACATTAAGGGACCACCCAAAAAACGGTGGTCCCGAAGCATAATAAATGTTCTCCTCTCCACAGATGCCAAAAAGCAATGGACAATCGCCACCTAAGGTCTATCTAGCATCGATACTACCACGGGACACAATACGACACGATACTCCAACACGTTAATTCTAAAAAATGTTAGATTTCGACACATTAGGACACGTTTTGATATTAAATAATATTTCTAATGGCTTTAATGTATATAAGTTATCTACATTCGCTCCCAAAATGACGTCGTTTTGGGTTGAAAAATTAAAAAGTATAATGAAATAGACTATTATAACCCTAAAATACATTATAATTACAAAAATAACGTGATTTATGCCTCAAAGTGACGTTGTTTTGATATCATTGTAGATAAGTTATCTACATTGACTGTAAAAAAAGAACCCATTTTTAATTTATGTAGTGTATATTATATTTAATATTCAATATTTAACTAAAAAATGAAACTTAACTTATAGTATGCATCAATTTTGCAATGAAACATAAGATATCCCAAATATTTATATTAAACTCTGTTGAGATATATAGTCCCACATTGGTTGTATGGGCAACTAATGTGGAGTTTATAAGGCCTTGGGCACTCCCACCCTTTGAGCTAGCTTTTGGGGTGGTGTATCCCAAGGTTCTTTGACATGGTATCAGAGCGTTTGAAATCTCACCGCCTCCCACTTTCTTTGTAGTGGAATTTCCACATGTAGGTGGGCTTGTATGTTGTCCACCCTTCAAGCCCAGTGGGCTCTCGTGTGAGGGGGCGTGTTGAGATATATAGTCCCACATTGGTTGTATGGGCAACTAATGTGGAGTTTATGAATTTCCACATGTAGGTGGGCTTGTATGTTGTCCACCCTTCAAGCCCAGTGGGCTCTCGTGTGAGGGGGCGTGTTGAGATATATAGTCCCACATTGGTTGTATAGGCAATAATGTGGAGTTTATAAGGCCTGTGGGCACTCCCTGTTAGTAAATGGGTGTCCTAGAGACAATCGTTTGATTAAATAAAAGACACTAGATGTAGAACTTTGTTTGTCGCAAATAAATAAAAGCATTATTTATCCAGTTTCATATTATGTCTCGATATTATTGTTAATATTATATGAATGAACTGGATAAACCCCTTGGAATAGAACATGTATCTCTTGATTATCTGTGATGAGATCACGATCATATGAGGATTCAAGGATATCGCATGTCTATTCCTAATTATATGTTCCTAGTCTAGAGACACTGAGATTGGGGATCAGTGATCTAGGGTAAGACTAGTACGACTTATCTACTTGTATATGGATACAAGGTAAGATCTCATGAGCTATGGATATGGAGATGTCTTAGCTAAAGTCGTGGGTGGACCTATAAGAGTATAGCTCGCACTGAATAGACCCAAAAAGAGACTCTATGAGGAAATCTCACAGATAGTGTCATTAGAGTAATCTCTTTATATTTGGGTATGTCTTTCCTTAGACCAGAAGTTATTACCTAGACTGTGTTCTAGAAGGCATGTTTTGATTGTATGTCTCGTCTGCCTGAAACATGGAGACTCATAGGTATACTGCTGGACTTGTCCTGAAAGAGCACAGGGCTAGGGTAATAAGCTGAAAGAATTCGTCAAGTCTCTGTGAGAGATTAGGTTATCTGTAAACCGGAGAAATCGGGATGACATTTACAGGGACTCGGGAATCTATGCATAGTAAAAGAGATCATGAGATGATCTGTCTTTAGAGTCAGTAAATTGAAGATTCCCTATTTCGAATAAAGCTTACCCTAACCGTAGGGGTTGATACATTTCCTTACCCTAGGTTAATGGGAAGATAACCGTGACGAAGGGAAATACATATGGCAACCAAATATGTGTAATAGGATGATCAAGTCATTAATCTGACTAGCTCTGGGGCAACAAAGCATTGCTAGTGATGTTGTCATTAATTGGGTTGTGGGCTTGTTGGGCCCAAGCCCAGTTATGTCAGAGGCTAAGTTGGACATAATGGGTCACACACTAACACCTTGTAGTCATGATGAACTAGCTTTAAAAGTATTGGGCCTAATAATGGTTGTTAGCCCAAGAAGCTATTTGGAAGCCCACCTAAAGGGTGGAGGGCGCATGGAGCAATGTAATGAGCTTGGATAGTACAAGACATTACTAATTAATTTAATTAGTTAAATTAATTATCAAAAATTTAAATTTTGAATTTTGAATTTGAAATTTGAAATTTGAATTTGGAATTTGAATTTTGAAATTTGAATTTTTTTGAAATTTGAAATTAGAAATTTGAAATTTGAAATTGGATTTTGAAATTTAAATTTTGAATTTGAAATTTGAAATTTGAATTTTAATTTTGAATTTGAATGTTTGAACATTTGAATTCAAGTGTTTGAATTCGAATTTAAATTGGCTATGAAAAGTTGTTTCATAACAAAAGGATAAGATGAGATCTTGTTAGAATATATTCTCTGCATCAAGAAAAGATATTTGATCTTATCCAATGATGAAGTGGTGCGCAAATTTGGATCCAAAGTGAGTGTCATTTTGTCATCTAAATGTACTACAATTCTGATTTAGTTGGTTAAGAGAATCAGTGAGTTAGTTGATTCAAATTTGAATGCAACTACTCAATGTATCTGGACTCAAAATGGGAGTGATTGGGGCGCATGAAATGGTTGGTCATGTGATGACAATTAGGTCAGAATCTTGAAAGGATAATGACCTAATCTTATAAGGATTCAAATGAGAGGTGGTTAGCAATTTTGAATTGCAAACAGATCCTTGATTCCCTCCAACCATGCGCACATTTGGTGAGATTTTCAAGTAAGAAAATCTTCTCATTCTATCCTACTAATTGACCTGTGGTGCGCACAAAGGGAGTGGTTCTCTTCCTTAGGGTTTTCACAAAACCTAGCCTACTCTCCTTCATCTCATGAGCCATTCTGTAGTGTAGTTTCACTTCACTTTCCAAACACTAAACCTAGCCTCTACCTTCACCAATTGAGCGCACAGCAAGCCTCACTCTGGTGATCATCTGGTGGCTTGCAAGAAGGTGTTCTTGCATCATTGACGAACGGTGATGTGGATCAACATTAAAGGGTTTGAACCCTTCAGACCTGACACTTGATCTCCCTGACGATCAGGCCAAAAATAAGGTAACATCATGTTGTCCTAAAGCATGGATCTCTATATGCATGTATGTTTCCGCGTGAAAATTTTTGTTTTTCCCTCTTACATGCATCGGCCTTCAAGGCCAATTAACTTTCAAGTGGTATCAGAGCCCGGTCGCTTTACCATCGGCGGGTGATGGTACCTTGTTTGTGAAAAGAGTTTTTTCACGGTCAAAATCTTTAAAGGGTTAAAGTTTAATTTTACATATGGATTTTGAATCACAAATCCTTTAAGGTGTTAAAGTTTTTGTTTTTATGAACATGTAAACTCGATTCTATGTTCGTAAAACTATATGCATCATGGTTTTGTTTCTTTTTCTTTATGAAAGTTTTAAAAGGAAACACCATTTTTGAAAGGGTTGACTCGGCCATGAAGGGTACTAAGAGTACCTTGAATGTTTTATTATTTTTCTCCATGAATTGTGTCATGAGCATTGCATGAAATTCTTTGTGACAAAATTTATCATATACTTACCTATATGATTCGGCCATGAAGGAGTTTATGGCTACATGCATGGTTTAATTTTTCTTTTTTGAGAAAGAATTAACAAAATTTGAATTATAAATATTTTATAAATTCGGCCATCAAGAGAAAATTGAGAATTTGAATCTTGATTTTATTTTGATGTTTAAATCTTAAATATCAAAATATATGTGAAAAATATTATGTGATAATATAATGTTTGTGTTTGCAAGTTTTGATTCTTTCAGGTACAAACAGGAAGGGGATGGTCATGGTGCCCGAATTTGATTTCTTTTTGAATTTTAAATTAATGTGTAATTGCGCTATTTAATTTAAAAGTGTTATTTGTAATTTCAATTTTTGTAATTTTGTCCCTCCAAAGATGTTTTGGAGTTTCTTTAATTATGTGTAATTAGAGAATTATGCTAGTGGCATATAGACGACAAGCGGCCGTTGCTTAAAGAAGCAAAATGGACAAAAGCGTGAGCACCATGACTGTCTCAATATAAACTGTTTATATGCATGTATGATTAGAACGTCTAGTATGCATGAATTGGGAAAACCGCGTTTGTATGGTTATTATGTTTGTCCAATTGCGACTAGTGTAAATCGATAGATGTTTGACATAGGTTACGACTAGCATGAAAGCTTACAACATACGTTTGATGAGACCTAATTAACCCTAAATAAAAGGAACCCTTAAAAGGAATAAATAATTAAGCGTATGATTACCTCTCACCACCAATGCTACTCAAACCTCTTCTACATAGTGATTTCAGTTGGGACCCACTGTTTCGTTGAGCTAGAGTAGTGTTTGAAGTGTAGACACTTGGGGTGCTGGTTTAATGCTTAACTAAGACATAAGAGAATGCAGGCTAGTGACAAGGAGTTGTCAACCTAATGTTAAGAGAGGGTATGATATACTGTTGATAAGGATCAACCCATTATTCAAATTAATCTTGCGGTCTATGACGAAGATTAAAATAAATAATCGCACTCTTAATCCCACTAAGGTAAAATCTAAAAGTAGATTAACCCTAAGTCAAATAGTAAAGGTCATTGACTTAGATAAAATAGTGGAAGGGGAAAATTATTTAAAGTCTTCAATAATTTGCTTTTAACTACATAACCGTATATTAACTAAAACTATCTTTACATCTTTTTCAGCTTATAGTATGACTAATCCATTGTCTCTGTGTTCAATTCTCGATACGAATAAACTGACCGGTTTAAATTTTATGGACTGGTATCGGAACCTAAGAATTGTTCTTAGGGCCGAAAAGATTGCCTACGTTCTAGATGCTGCATTACCCGTAGCTCCTAGGGAAGGGGAAGAAGGGTTTGCGAAATTTAATTTCGTAACCCACCAACACTTGGATGACAATGTGATGGCAGTATGCATCATGTTGGCATCCATGTCGCCTGAACTGCAAAAGCAGCATGAGCATATGGATGCTCCCTCTATTATCATGCATCTCAAAGAGTTGTATGATATTGAAGGCACGCATGAGAGGTATGATGTAAGAACCCGCACCGCTAATTAAGGTAATTAGTGAATTAATTATGATAATTAGAAAATGATTCCATAATTGACCTTAATAATTATTGTTTGGCTTAAATAATTATAGTAAGTGAGTAAAAATGATGAAAGTCTCTTTTCGAAAGAAAAGTGCAGATACCGGTTCTGCTACCCGGTATAAATGCATACCGGAAAAGTATCCCGGAAAATTATAACAAGTGCATGAAAATTACTAGAATATTATGTAGGACTTGTAAAACAAGTTTCAAGTCAAAATAATGTGATATGATGCCAGAACTGATACTGGCTATGAAAAGCGCGTACCGGAAAGGTGTTCCGAAAAATAAAATAAAAATATGAAAAATCTTAGAAAAATGAGGAGGATTAGATTCCAAAGTTTGGGATCAAGATCTTTTGCATTGCTATTAAGGCTAATACTGCGCGTTTAAGTGAATTTGGATATATATGCACCTATTATGGCACAAAACCCTAGGTCTCCTTTCACTCTACGTGAGTTTTTGCTGCAGCTTGTGCCTCCTTTGCTGCCACCCTCCTCCTTAGCTACCTTGCTTGGGAAAAACCTCCAAGTCACCTCCTTTCCTTGAGTTCTTCACACTTTCTTCTTGCAAACACTTGGTGGGGTGGGTTGTGAGAGTGTGAGGCTACAATTGCTGCACACTCAGCCACTGCGAGTTGAGTTTTGAGGGCTGGTTTGGAGAGTTGAGTGTGGTGAGTCATGATCATGACATTTTGAGGTCCAAGTGGTGACCTTTGTGAGGCAAGAACCAACCTTGTGGTGCTATTTTCGTGTACCTGGTTAAGGCTGAGTTTTGGGAGCTGTTTGGTGAGTTCCAAGAGCCATTGTTACTCTGTTTCAAGCTTGGGGTAAGTCTCCTCATCTTTGATCATAGTTTTATGGCTTAAAGTTGATTTCTTTGCCATGTTAATGAGTAAACAAGAAGGTAAAATGAGCATGAACCTAAAACAGATTAAAGATGCATGCTTTAACGTAATTAAGTGTTAAAAGTTGGATCTTTGGACTGGATAGTCAAGAAATGCAAAAACTGCATTTTGTCATGAGATATCCGGATATTTGTCGAACAGATATCCGGATATCGATATCCGGATATGGTATCCGGATATTCATATCCGGATATGGGATATGGATATCCGGATATGGTATATCCGGATATTGTCAGTGTGATATCCGTATATTGCATATCCGGATATGTCCCTTGTAATATCCGGATATTATGGGATTTCGAAGGACAGTAGTTGTGCTGTGTGAACAGTAGGCTATTGGGGGGTTTGTGGACCCTAGATTAAGGAAGTCAGACTTCGTAATTGATGAACTAAGTCAGAATCACATGATTAAGGGCTTATGGCTTTGTTGGAAGCCTTAAGACGTAAAACGTAAAGGAAAGGCGTAGTCTTTATGTTTATGCTTGTGACGCATAATTAATGATATATTATTGGTCCATAACAGATTGTGATACTGCTGTGTTTGGACTTGAGAGTGGTTGGACTCTTGGCTTGGATAGCTAGCTTGCAAGGTAAGCTTTCGTGTCCTCGGTTTAACCTTGTTATGGTTCCACCATGTCCCATGGGGATGTGGTTTATGCATGCTGTGTTACATGCTTTGATGTTTTGGAAATGTTGTTGAGCTATTATATGCAATGTGCTTTTATGATATGCATGTGATGTCCACCTATACGGTAAGCCTGAGTATGTAGCACATACAAGATGGTGAGGCTGTGGGTGAGGTGCAAGCGGTGTTCCTTGTACTTATGAGGGTATAGACGTATTTCTGCATTTCTCTGGCCAATAGATTGTATAAACACACATGGCATGAATATCTGTTGCACTGCATAGTTTTGGAACTAATATTGGAAATACTGCTTTTTGAACTTATATTGCACATGTAAGTGAGCTTGGGGTGGAAGATCCTTGAGGTCCCCTTGTCTTACTGAGATTTCTTGTTTAGAGATCTCACCCCACGTTTGGGGACGCTTATTTCAGGTTCAGGTAATGTTGAAGGCTCAGGTGGCAGGAGACCAGAGTTGAGATAGACTTATCTGTGTTTTGCTGACATGTTGGGATGTTGATTATTTGACTGCTATTTATGTTTTCAGTTATGATTATGTTGAGACTGTTATTGGGCATTGTTGCCTTATTTGGTGAGCATGGGGTTTATCCATGCCTCATAGACTTGTTATGGTCTTTTTAGTAAAGTGGTATTAAAGTATCAGGATTTATGGTCCAGGCTATGTGTTGTAGTCCTGTGACTTTAGATACTCACAGTATATTTATATATGAGGTATTCAGTTAGTTGTCTTGCAATTTACATACAGGCAGTATTTTATGAAATTGATTAAGTAATCAAGTTGGCTAAGGTTAATGACGTCATAATTGAATTAAAGAAAAGTTATACCGCAATTTAATTAAGCGTAGCTTAATACGATAGTATTTTAACAATCCGGGTTAACACGGGCTGTTATATTTTATGGTATCAGAGCACTTTCTAGGGAAAAGCCTGTATGTATTGCAATAACTTAGGATGTTTCGTTGCGTGTCTACTTTGTGTTCTCTCTGATTGGTGTGTATTATGATAATGCATATGTGACCACATGCTGTGGGCTTGATCAAATCATTCTTTGTGTAACTTGTGCAGAGTCATGGTGCCACCAAGGAGGAACCCGAGTACGAGCGAGGATCAAACGGATCCTATCCTGGCTGCATTAGCTGAGATGCAGGCGGCCCGACTAGCCGACCAGGAGGCCACGAGGTTGGCAAATCAGGCTATGCTGGACGCTATCAGAGAGGCGAATAGGAGAGCCACTGCTGAGGTTCTGGAGGAGAACCGGATGGCCAACATGACTATGATGAGGGTCATGTTGGAGGAGATGAGGGCTGGTCCTGCTGCTGGCCAGTGTCCTCCACCACCTCCACCACCGCCACAGCCTCCACCTCCACCTAGTCAACAGGAAGACACCCATAGTCAGATGGGTGAGGGTAGTCATTTGACGGGGGCTCTGCAAGCCATTCCCGTATTTGCTGAGGATCGAGACGAGATCGACCGCCGGCTGAATGCTTTCCGCAAGCATAAGCCATCCACTTTCGATGGGTCCTACGACCCCATTGCTGCCGCTAGATGGCTTCAGGCCCTGGAAAAGATATTCAAGGTGATGCAGTGCACCGACCCGCAGAAGCTGATGTTCGCCACATACATGCTGGAGGGCGATGCCCAGAGTGGTGGACGAACACCTCTCACGTGTTCGAAATACAGGGGCATTTGATGACATGGCCGTTCTTTGAGGACAGCTTTCTGGGTCAGTACTTTCCTTATGACGCTCAGGAGAGGAAGCAGGGAGAGTTCGACAGATTGGTTAAGGGCTCATTGTCTGTGGACGAGTACCTGGCCAAGTTTAATGAGCTGGTCAAGTTTTCTCATTTCAAGATGGCGAGGCCGACTCCTATCTTTTTAGCTGTTAAGTTCCGGAGGGGACTTAATGAGGACATTGCTGGACATCTTGCTGGTTCTGCTTCGAGAGACTTCGAGGCTCTGGTATAGCAGTGTCGTGATATTGAGGACTACTGTCGTGCGAGTCAGGCCAAGAAGGCCAAGATTGAGGTGCCACAGGGTACTAGTGGTTCCGCTTCCTGCAGAGACAGGAAGTTTGGGAACAAGAGCAAGGGCAAGCAGTTGGCGGCTAAGCAAGCGCCAAATCAGTTTAAGAAGACTTATACTCAGGGGAACACAGCGAGACCTCCTGCTCCCAGATGCTCGGGATGCGGGAAGACACATTTTGGGCCGTGCGCTACAGGCCAGTTGATATGTTTCCAGTGTGGCAAGGAGGGCCACTACTCCAGAGATTGCCCGACAGCGAGAGTTGCTGCAGTGCAGGCAGTGCCTTTACAGATGGTTCCTACTGGAGCACCAACAGTGCCACCTACTACGGGGCGTGTGTACACACTTGATCGTCAGCAGTCGGACAGAGCTCCGAACCTGGTCAGAGGTACTGTTACCATTGGTGGTTCAGCTGTTGATGTATTGTTTGATTCCGGGGCAACACATTCATTTGTTGCTACCCCTATTGCTGTGGGGCTTGAGTTTCCCAGTGATGTGCTTTCTCCACCGATGCGGGTGACCACTGCTACCGGAGAAAAATGTTTGACCTCCACTGTCCATCGCGATGTAGCGTTTCAGTGGGATGGCCGTGACTTCTCGGTAGATCTGATAGGATTGCCGATGGCCAACTTAGAGATTATTCTGGACATGGATTGGCTATCCAGAAACTGTGCATTGATTGATTGCTGTGCCAAGAGAGTGGTGATGTCTCCGGGTGGGTCCACAGCTAGTTCCTCACCGTTCATATCAGTCCTGTAGGCGAGGAGGGCCTTGAGAGCAGGGGCATTTGGCTATGTCATGTTGGGAGGTTTGGTGAGTGGGACACAGGAGGATCTCACTGGCATTCCTGTGGTGAGGGAATTCCTCGAGGTGTTTCCCGATGAGATTCCTGAGTTTCCACCGCAGAGGGAGATAGAGTTCCCCATTGATTTATTGCCTGGTGTGGGGCCTATTTCATTGGCTCCATATCGGATGTCGCCACCGGAGATGGCAGAGCTGAAGAAGCATATTGAGGAGCTTTCAGCGAAAGATTTCATTAGGCCGAGTGTATCTCCTTGGGGAGCACCGGTCATTTTTGTGAAAAAGAAAGATGGGACTATGCGATTGTGCACCGACTACAGGCAGTTGAACAAGGTGACAATCAAGAACAAGTATCCCCTCCCACACATTGATGATTTGTTGGATCAGCTCAGGGGTGCTTGCGTATATTCCAAGATTGATCTCCGGTCTGGATACCATCAGATACGGGTTAAGCCGGAGGATGTCCCAAAGACAGTGTTTCGCTCGAGGTACGGGCATTATGAGTACTTGGTGATCCCGTTTGGACTCACCAATGCACCCGCAGTGTTCATGGACTACATGAACAGGATCTTCCAGCCGTACCTGGATCAGTTTGTGATCGTCTTCATTGACGATATTTTGATTTACTCTAATACAGAGGAGGAGCATACTGAGCACTTGAAAATTGTTTTGCAAGTGTTGAAAGAGAAAAAACTACATGCTAAGCCGTCAAAATGTGAGTTTTGGCTCAAGGCGGTGAAATTTAAGGGTCTTGTGATTTTCGCTGATGGAGTTGCAGTTGATCCTAACAAGATTGAGGCCGTAAAGGATTGAGAGAGGCCCAAGACGGTTACAGAAGTGAGAAGCTTCTTGGGTTTGGCAGGATACTACAGGAGGTTCATAGAGGGATTCTCCAAGATGGTGCTACCGATGACTCGCCTTACCCGAAAGGAGACTCCATTCGTGTGGACACATGAGTGTGAGGAGTGTTTCCAGGAGTTGAAAGAGATACTGACTACTGCTCCTGTGTTAGTCCTTCCCGATCCTGCGGAACAGTTTGAGTTATATTGCGATGCCTCTGGTAAAGGGCTAGGCTGTGTGTTGATGCAAAAAGGAAAACGGTTGCTTATGCTTCAAGACAGTTGAAACCTCACAAGGAGAATTACCCGACTCAAGACTTGGAGTTGGCAGCTATTGTTTTTGCTTTCAAGATTTGGAGGCATTACCTGTTTGGCATGAAGTTTGCTGTATGCAGTGACCACAAGAGTCTGAAATATCTGTTTGACCCGAAGGAGTTGAACATGAGACAGCGTAGATGGATGGAGTTCTTGAAGGACTACGACTTTGAGTTGAGGTATCATCCTGGCAAGGCCAATGTGGTAGCCGATGCTTTGAGTCGGAAATCCGTGAGCTTATCCAGCTTGATGATGAGCGACTATGAGGTGATCGAAAAGTTCAGAGACTTGAGAGTGAACTCCTTGTTTGGGGGCGCACTACTTGAGTTGGAAACAGCAAAAGTAATTAATGAGCTGATGGAAAAGATTAAAGAGGCGCAAGTGCAAAGAGAGTGCCTAGATTATGTGAAGAACCAGGACGGTGTGTCTTGGAATGAGGATGGTTTGTTGCTATTTCAGAAGAGGGTTGTTATCCCTCGAGGGCCGTTGACTGAGGAGGTTATGGCAGAGGCTCATAAGGGCCAGTTTACTATCCACCCTGGTGCTACAAAAATGTACCAGGACTTAAAAAGGAATTTTTGGTGGCCGGGCATGAAGAAAGACATAGCGGTCTACGTGTCCAAATGCCTTATTTGTCAGAAAGTTAAGATTGAGCACCAGAAACCGTCTGGTAAACTTCAACCTCTTGAGATTCCATAGTGAAAGTGGAAGAGTATTTCCATGGACTTCGTGGTGGGATTGCCTAAGACTCAGGCTGGTTGTGACTCTATCTGGGTCATTGTGGGCAGATTGACCAAGTCTGCCCATTTTCTTCCAGTGAAGGTGAGCTTCACTACAGAGCAGTTGGCCAAGCTATATGTCTGCGAGATTGTGAGGCTTCACGGGGTGCCCGAGAGTATCATCAGTGATAGGGACCCGAAGTTCACATCTCGGTTCTGGGAGACGCTGCAGGAGGCTTTTGGTACACAGTTGATATTGAGTACCGCCTATCACCCTCAGACTGACGGACAGACTGAGCGGACCATCCAGACATTGGAGGACATGTTGAGGGCTTGCATGTTAGAGCAGGGTTCAGCATGGGATAGGTACCTTCCGTTGGTGGAATTTTCGTACAACAACAGTTTTCATGCAAGTCTGGGCATGGCACCAGGCGCTGTATGGTAGGAGGTGTCGGACTCCTACTTGCTGGTCCGAGGTTGGAGACAAAGAGCTTTTTGGCTTGTACTTTGTCCAAGATACTACCCAGCAGATCCAGATGATCAGGGAAAAATTGAAGCAGGCGCAGAATCGCCAGAAGAGCTACTATGATGTCAAGCATCGTCCACTGGAGTTCAGTGAGGGTGAGCACGTGTTCGTGAGGCTTTCACCTGTCATAGGTGTTGGACGGACACTCGGAGTGAGGAAGTTGAGCCCGCGATTCATCGGGCCCTACCAGATCCTTGGTAGAGTAGGACCTGTTGCCTATCGACTTGCCTTACCTCCGAACCTAGCCAACATCCACGACATGTTTCACGTGTCTCACCTTCGGAGGTACATAGCATATCCTTCGCACGTGGTGCAACCGGATGTTGTGGAGGTTCGGGAGAACCTAAAGACTCCCGTCGGACCACTCAAGATTCTCGATCGAGGCGAGAAGCAGCTTAGAAGCAAGACTATTCCGATGGTCAAGGTGCAGTGGACAGGCGTAGTCCCGAGGAGTGCACGTGGGAACGAGAGGATGAGCTTCTCCGGCAGTATCCCGACTTTCGAGACAGGTATGTTTCTGATTTTGAGGACAAAATCCTTAAAAAAGGTGGGGTGAATGTAAGAACCTGCACCGCTAATTAAGGTAATTAGTGAATTAATTATGATAATTAGGAAATGATTCCATAATTGACCTTAATAATTATTATTTGGCTTAAATAATTATAGTAAGTGAGTAAAAATGCTGAAAGTCGCTTTTCGGAAGAAAAGCGCAGATACCGGTTCTGCTACCCGGTATAAATGCGTACCAGAAAAGTATCCTGAAAAATTATAACGAGTGCATTATAATTACTAGAATATTATGGAGGATTTGTAAAAAAAGTTTCAAGTCAAAATAATGTGATCTGATGCCAGAACTGATACTGGCTATGGAAAAGCGCATACCAGAAAGGTGCTCCGAAAAATAAAATAAAAATATGTAAAATCTTAGAAAAATGTGTAGGTTTAGATTCCAAAGTTTGGGATCAAAATCTTTTGCGTTGCTATTAAGGCTAATACTGCGCGCTTAAGTGAATTTGGCTATATATGCACATATTATGGCACAAAACCCTAGGTCTCCTTTCACTCTACGTGAGTTTTGCTACAGCTTGTGCCTCCTTTGCTGCCACCCTTCTCCTTAGCCACCTTGCTTGGGAAAAACCTTCAAGTCACCTATTTTCCTTGAGTTCTTCACACTTTCTTCTTGCAAACACTAGGTGGGGGTGGGTTGTGAGAGTGTGAGGCTACATTTGCTGCACACTCAGCCTCTGTGAGTTGAGTTTTGAGGGCTGGTTTGGAGAGTTGAGTGTGGTGAGTCATGATCATGACATTTTGAGGTCTAAGTGGTGACCTTTGTGGGGCAAGAACCAACCTTGTGGTACTATTTTCGTGTACCTGGTTAAGGCTGAGTTTTGGGAGCTGTTTGGTGAACTCCAAGGGCTTTCTTGCTGAGTTTTGAACTTGGTAAGTTATATCAACCATGATCATAAGTTTAAATGCTTAAAAATGTAACCTTGATGCATGTATTAAGCTAAGTTGATAACTTAAGGGTGGGGAAGGTTAAACACACGTGGAAATGCATGTTTTAGTGTCTTTAATCAGTTAAAGTCGGACCCTTTGGACTGGATATTCATGAAATGCAGAAACTGCATTATGTCGTGAGATATCCGGATATTTGTCGAACAGATATCCGGATATCAATATCCGGATATGGTATCCGGATATAGGATCTGGGTATCCGGATATGGTATATCCGGATATGGTGAGTGTGATATCTGGATATTGCATATTCGGATATGTCCCTTGTAATATCCGGATATTTTGGGGTTTCGCAGAACAATAGTTGTGCTGTGTGAACAGTAGGCTATTGGGTGTTTGTGGACCCTAGATTAAGGAAGTTGGACTTCTGTAATAAATGAACTAAGTCAGAATCATATGATTAAGGGCTTATGGCTTTGTTGGAAGCCTTAAGACGTAAAACGAAAAGGAAAGGCGTAGTCTTCATGTTGTATGCTTATGATGCATAATTAATGATATATTATTGGTCCATAACAGATTGTGATACTGCTGTGTCTGGACTTGAGAGTGGTTGGACTCTTGGCTTGGATAGCTAGCTTGCAAGGTAAGCTTTCGTGTCCTCGGTTAAGCCATGTTGTGGTTCCACCATGTTCCATGGGGATGTGGTTTATGCATGCTGTGTTACATGCTTTGATGTTTTGGAAATGCTGTTGAGCTATTATATGCAATGTGCTTTTATGATATCATGTGATGTCCACCAATACTGTAAGCCTGAGTATGTGGTACATACAAGATGGTGAGGCTGTGGGTGAGGTGCAAGCGGTGTTCCTTGTACTTATGTGGGTATAGACGTATTCCTGCATTTCTCTGGCCAGTAGATAGTAAAAAAACACACATGGCACGAATATCTGTTGCACGACATAGTTTTGGAACTAATATTGGAAATACTGCTTTTTGAACTTATATTGCACATGTAAGTGACTTGGGGTGGAAGATCCTTGAGGACCCCTTGTCTTACTGAGATTTCTTGTTTAGAGATCTCACCCCACGTTTGGGGGCGCTTATTTCAGGATCAAGTAATGTTGAGGGGTCAGGTGGCAGGAGGCCATAGCTGAGTTGATATTATTATGACATGCTGACATGATGAATGTTGAATGCTGTTATGTTTTTCCGCTATGATCATGATATTCTGTTGAGACTGTTATTGGCATTGTTGCCTTATTTGGTGAGCATGTGGTTTGTCCATGCCACATAGACTTGTTATTGTCTTCTTAGTTAAAGTTGTATTAAAGTATCAGGATTTATGGTCCAGGCTATGTGTTGTAGTCCTGTGACATAAGATACTCACACTATATTTATATATGAGGTATTCAGCTAGTTGTCTTGCAATTTACATACAGGCAGTATTTTATGAAATTGATTAAGTAATCAAGTTGGCTAAGGTTAATGACGTCATAATTGAATTAAAGAAAAAGTTATTCCGCATTTTAATTAAGCAGGGCTTAATACAATAGTATGTTAACAATTCGGGTTAACACGAGGTGTTACATTTTATGGTATCAGAGCACTTCCTAGGGAAAAAGCATGTATGTATTGCAATAACTTAGTATGTTTCGTTGCGTGTCTACTTTGTGTTCTCTCTGATTGGTGTGTATTATGATAATGCATATGTGACCACATGGCGTGGGCCTGATCAACTTATTCTTTGTGTAACTTGTGCAGAGTCATGGTGCCACCAAGGAGGAACCCGAGTACGAGCGAGGATCAACCGGATCCTATCATGGCTGCATTAGCTGAGATGCAGGCGGCCCGACTAGCCGACCAGGAGGCCACAAGGTTGGCAAATCAGGCTATACTGGACGCCATCAGAGAGGCGAACAGGAGAGCCACTGCTGAGGTTCTTGAGGAGAACCGGATGGCCAACATGACTATGATGAGGGTCATGTTGGAGGAGATGAGGGCTGGCCCACTGCTGGCCAGTGTCCTCCACCACCTCCACCACCGCCACCGCCTCCACCTAGTCAACAGGAGGACACCTAGAGTCATATGGGTGAGGGTAGTCATTTGACGGGGGCTATGCAAGCCATTCCCATATTTGCTGAGGATCGAGATGAGATCGACCGCCTGCTGAATGCTTTCCGCAAGCATAGTCCACCTACGTTTGATGGATCCTACGACCCCATTTCCGCAAGCATAAGTCACCTCTCATGTGTTCGAGATGCAGGGGCATGTGATGACATTGCCATTCTTTGAGGACTGCTTTCTGGGTCAGTACTTTCCTTATGATGCTCAGAAGAGGAAGCGGGGAGAGTTCGACAGATTGGTTCAGGGCTCATTGTCTGTGGACGAGTACCTGGCCAAGTTTAATGAGCTAGTCAAGTTTGCTCATTTCCGTATGGTGAGGCCGACTCCTATCATTCTAGCTGCCAAGTTCCGGAGGGGACTTAATGAGGACATTGCTGGACACCTTGCTGGTTCTGTTTCGAGAGACTTTGGGGCTTTGGTACAGCAGTGCCGTGATATTGAGGACTACTGCAGTGCGAGTCAGGCTAAGAAGGCCAATATTGAGGTACCACAGGGTACTGGTGGTTCCGCTTCTTGGAGAGACAGGAAGTTTGGAAACAAGGGCAAGGGCAAACAGTTGGCGGCTAAGCAAGCGCCAAACCAGTTTAAGAAGACTTCTACTCAGGGGAACACAGCGAGACCTCCTGCTCCCAGATGCTCGGGATGCGGGAAGTCAAATTTTGGCCCGTGTGCTACAGGCCAGCTGATATGCTTCCAGTGTGGTAAGGAGGGCTACTATTCCATAGCTTGCCTGACGGTGAGAGTTGCTGCAGTGCAGGCAGTACTATGGGGCGTGTGTACACACTTGATCGTCAGCATTTGGACAGAGCTCCGAACCTGGTCAGAGGTACTGTTACCATTGGTGGTTCAGCTGTTGATGTGCTTTTTGATTCCGGGGCAACGCATTCTTTTGTTGCTACCCCTATTGCTGTGGGGCTTGAGTTGCCCAGTAATGTGCTTTCTCCACCGATACGGGTGACCACCGCCACCGGAGAAAAATGTTTGACCTCCACTGTCCATCGCGATGTAGCATTTCAGTGAGATGGCCGTGACTTCTCGGTAAATCTGATATGATTGCCGATGGCCAACTTGGAGATTATTCTGGGCATGGATTGGTTGTCCAGAAACTGTGCATTGATTGATTGCTGTTCCAAGAGAGTGGTGATGTCTCCGGGTGGGTCCACAGCCAGTTCCTCACCGTTCATTTCAGTCCTGCAGGCGAGGAGGGCCTTGAGAGCAGGGGCATTTGGCTATGTCATGTTGGGAGGTTTGGTGAGTGGGACACAGGAGGATCTCACTGGCATTCCTGTGGTAAGGGAATTCCTCGAGGTGTTTCCTGAGTAGATTCATGAGTTTTCGCCGCAGAGGGAGATAGAGTTCTCCATTGATTTTTTGCCTGGTGTGGGGCCTATTTCATTGACTCCATACCGGATGTCGCCACCAGAGTTGGCAGAGCTGAAGAATCATATTGAGGAGCTTTCTGCGAAAGATTTCATTCGGCCGAGTGTGTCTCCTTGGGGAGCACCGGTCATTTTTGTGAAAAAGAAAGATGAGACTATGTGATTGTGCACCAACTACAGACAGCTGAAGAAGGTGAAAATCAAGAACAAGTATCCCCTTCCACACATTGATGATTTGCTGGATCAGCTCAGGGGTGCTTGCGTATACTCCAAGATTGATCTCCGGTCCGGTTACCATCAGATACGGGTAAAGCCGGAGGATGTCCCAAAGACAGCGTTTCACTCGAGGTACAGGCATTATGAATATTTGGTGATCCCGTTTGGACTCACCAATGCACCCGCAGTATTCATGGACTATATGAACAGGATCTTCCAGCCGTACCTGGATCAGTTTGTAATCGTATTCATGGACGACATTTTGATTTACTCCAAGACAGAGGAAGAGCATACTGAGCCCTTGAAGATTGTTTTGCAAGTGTTGAAAGAGAAAAAGCTATATGCTAAGCTGTCAAAATGTGAGTTTTGGCTCAAGGTGGTGAAACTTCTGGGTCATGTGATTTCCGCTGATGGAGTTGCAGTTGATCCTAACAAGATTAAGGCCGTAATGGATTGGGAGAGGCCCAAGACGGTTACAGAAGTAAGAAGCTTCTTGGGTTTGGCAGGGTACTACAGGAGGTTCATAGAAGGATCCTCCAAGATGGTGCTACCGATGACTCGCCTTACCCGAAAGGAGACTCCATTCGTGTGGACACATGAGTGTGAGGAGTGCTTCCAGGAATTGAAGGAGAGACTGACTATTGCTCCTGTGTTAGTCCTTCCTGATCCTGCGGAGCAGTTTGAGCTTTATTGTGATGCCTCTGGTAAAGGACCGGGCTGTGTGTTGATGCTGAAAGGAAGAGCTGTTGCTTATGCTTCAAGACAGTTGAAACCTCATGAGGAGAACTACCCGACTCACGACTTGGAGTTGGCAGCTATTGTTTTTGCTTTCAAGATTTGGAGGCATTACCTATTTGGCATGAAGTTTGCTGTATTCAGTGACCACAAGAGTCTGAAATATCTGTTTGACCAGAAGGAGTTGAACATGAGACAGCGGAGATCGATGGAGTTCTTGAAGGACTATGACTTTGAGTTGAGGTATCTTCCTGGCAAGGCCAATGCGGTAGCCGATGCTTTGAGTCGGAAATCCGTGAGCATATCCAGCTTGATGATGAGCGACTATGAGGTGATCGAAAAGTTCAGAGACTTGAGAGTGAACTCCTTGTTTGGGGGCGCACTACTTGAGTTGGAAACAGCAAAAGTGATTAATGAGCTGATGGAAAAGATTAAAGAGGCACAAGTGCAAAGAGAGTGCCTTGATTATGTGAAGAACCAGGAAGGTGTGTCTTGGAACGAGGATGGTTTGCTGCTATTTCAGAAGAGGGTTGTTATCCCTCGAGGGCCATTGACTAAGGAGGTTATGTCAGAGGCTCATATGGGCCAGTTTACTATCCACCCTGGTGCTACAAAAATGTACCAGGACTTATAGAGGAATTTTTGTTGGCCGGGCATGAAGAAGGACATAGCGGTCTGCGTGTCCAAGTGCCTTATTTGTCAGAAAGTTAAGATTGAGCACCAGAAACCGTCTGGTAAACTTCAACCTCTTGAGATTCCACAGTGGAAGTGGGAGAGTATTTCTATGGACTTCATGGTGGGATTGCCGAAGACTCAGGCTGGTTGTGACTCTATCTGGGTCATTGTGGACAGATTGACCAAGTCTGCCCATTTTCTTCCAGTGAAGGTGAGCTTCACTATAGAGCAGTTGGCCAAGCTATATGTCCGCGAGATTGTGAGGCTTCACGGGGTGCCCGAGAGTATCATCAGTGATAGGGACCCGAAGTTCACATCTCAGTTCTGGGAGGCGCTGCAGAAGGCTTTTGGTACACAGCTGAGGTTGAGTACCGCCTATCACCCTCTGACTGACGGACAGGCTGAGCGGACCATCCAGACATTGGAGGACATGTTGAGAGCTTGCACGTTGGAGCAGGGTTCTGCATGGGATAGGTACCTTCCGTTGGTAGAATTCTCGTACAACAACAGTTTTCATGCTAGTCTGGGCATGGCACCCTACGAGACGCTGTATGGTAGGAGGTGTCGGACTCCTACTTGCTGGTCTAAGGTTGGAGACAAAGAGCTTTTTGGCTTGGACTTTGTCCAAGATACTACCCAGCAGATCCAGATGATCAGGGAAAAATTGAAGCAGGCGCAAAATCGCCAGAAGAGCTACTATGATGTCAAGCATCGTCCACTGGAGTTCAGTGAGGGTGAGCACGTGTTCGTGAGGCTTTCACCTGTCACCGGTGTTGGACGGGCACTCGGAGTGAGGAAGATGAGCCCGTGATTCGTTGGGCCCTACCAGATCCTTGGTAGAGTAAGACCTGTTGCCTATCGACTTGCCTTACCTCCGAACCTAGCCAACATCCACGACGTGTTTCACGTATCTCAGCTTCGGAGGTACATAGCAGATCCTTCGCACGTGGTGCAACCGGATGATGTGGAGGTTCGGGAGAACCTAAAGACTCCCGTCGGACCACTCAAGATTCTCGATCGAGGTGAGAAACAACTTAGAAGCAAGACTATTCCGACGGGCAAGGTGTAGTGGACTGGGCGTAGTCCCGAGGAGTGCACGTGGGAGTGAGAGGATGAGCTTCTCCGGCAGTATCCCAACTTTCGAGACAGGTATGTTTCTGATTTTGAGGACAAAATCCTTAAAAAGGTGGGGTGAATGTAAGAACCAACACCGCTAATTAAGGTAATTAGTGAATTAATTATGATAATTAGGAAATGATCCCATAATTGACCTTAATAATTATTATTTGGCTTAAATAATTATAGTAAGTGAGTAAGAATGCTGAAAGTCGCTTTTCGGAAGAAAAGTGCAGATACCGGTTATGTTACCCGGTATAAATGCGTACCGGAAAAGTATCCCGGAAAATTATAAAGAGTGCATTATAATTACTAGAATATTATGGAGGACTTGTAAAACAAGTTTCAAGTCAAAATAATGTGATCTGACGGCAGAACTGATACTGGCTATGGAAAAGCGCGTATAGGAAAGGTGCTCCGAAAAATAAAATAAAAATAAGGCAAATCCTAGAAAAATGTGTAGGTTTAGATTCCAAAGTTTGGGATCAAATCCTTTTGCGTTGCTATTAAGGCTAATACTGCGCGCTTAAGTGAATTTGGCTATATATGCACCTATTATGGCACAAAACCCTAGGTCTCCTTTCACTCTACGTGAGTTTTGCTGCAGCTTGTGCCTCCTTTGCTGCCACCCTTCTCCTTAGCTACCTTGCTTGGGAAAAACCTTCAAGTCACCTCTTTTCCTTGAGTTCTTCACACTTTCTTCTTCCAAACACTTGGTGGGGTGGGTTGTGAGAGTGTGAGGCTACATTTGCTACACACTCAGCCTCTGTGAGTTGAGTTTTGAGGGTTGGTTTGAAGAGTTGAGTGTGGTGAGTCATGATCATGACATCTTGAGGTCCAAGTGGTGACCTTTGTGGGGCAAGAACCAACCTTGTGGTGCTATTTTCGTGTGCCTGGTTAAGGCTGAGTTTTGGCAGCTGTTTGGTGAGCTCTAAGGGCTTTCTTGCTGAGTTTTGAACTTGGTAAATTATACCAACCATGATCATAAGTTTAAATGATTAAAAATGGAACCTTGATGGATGTATTGAGCTAAGTTGATAACTTAAGGGTGGGGAAGGTTAAACACACCTAGAAATGCATGTTTTAGTGTCTTTAATCGGTTAAAGTTGGACCCTTTGGACTGGATATTCACGAAATGCAGAAACTGCATTCTTTCGTGAGATATCCGAATATTTGTCGAACATATATCCGGATATTCATATCCGGATATGGGATCTGGATATCCGGATATGGTATATCCGGATATGGCCAGTGTGATATCCGCATATTGCATATCCGGATATGTCCCTTGTAATATCCGGATATTCTGGGATTTCGCAGAACAGTAGCTGTGCTATGTGAACAGTAGGCTATTGGGTGTTTGTGGACCCTAGATTAAGGAAGTTGGACTTCTGTAATAAATGAACTAAGTCAGAATCATATGATTAAGGGCTTATGGCTTTGTTGGAAGCCTTAAGACGTTAAACGTAAAGGAAAGGCGTAGTCTTTAAGTTGTATGCTTATGATGCATAATTAATGATATATTATTGGTCCATAACAGATTGTGATACTGTTGTGTTTGGACTTGAGAGTGGTTGGACTCTTGGCTTGGATAGCTAGCTTGCAAGGTAAGCTTTCGTGTCCTCGGTTTAGCCATGTTGTGGTTCCACCATGTTCCATGGGGATGTGGTTTATGCATGCTGTGTTACTGACACGACTTGTCGAACTCGTGCAAATTAAAAATTATTTTTATTTAGGGTTCAGAAAATTTGCAGTAAAGTGGAAACCCTAAGTCGTCTCTCAAGAAAATTGTTTGGGTGAAAATCGTTGCTGAAAATAGAAAATAAAAGGGGGGTTTTGATTTCAGTTTGAATAATTTAAAAGACAGAATATAAAATTGGGATTAAAATTTGTAATTCAAAATTAACCAACCTAAGGTTAGGGTTCCATGGACGCCCTTCATTGGATAAAAATTACCAAATTCACGGTTGATCTCAATTGAATCAGAATCCGTATTTTCAATTGAGAACAATCGGATCATCAAATCTGATGATTATCCCTTTTCCATGATCACAATCGCGAACCTCAGATCGAATATCCACAATCGCACGATATCGATCTGAGTTAGGAAAAGAAACAAATCTGGTTAAAGAATTAGAAAAATAACCAAATTCACGATTAATCCCAATTGAATCAGAATCCTTATTTCCAATTGAGGTTAATCGGATCATCAAATCTGATGATCATTCTTCACCCATAATCGCAATCGCGAACCTCAGATCGAATGTCCACAATCGCACGATATTGATCTGAGTTAGGGTAAAGAAATAAATCTGGTTAGAGATTGATCGCAGATCCTCTAAACAGATCCATGGAATCCCTTCCCCTTAGGTTGATTAAAAGGGGGTTTAGCATAGCATGGCTAGGATAAACATGATTACAAATTAAATTGCATAAAAGAAAAAAAGAAGAAGAAGAAGAAGATGAAGAACGCGCAGAACGCTTCGGAGAAAAGTGTCTTGATCCTCCAAATTGAAAATTACATAATAAATAAAATGTTTCCCCTCTTCTCCTACATATGCCCCTAGGGTTCAAAACACAATTTGGGCTGGGCTCAATTAAGATCGACCCATCTGACTAAAATATAAAATAAAATAAATAAAATAAAACTAAAACTAAAACTTGGCTTTGGGCCACTTAAGTAATTGGGCTTTAATTTAAATTACAAGTCCAATAATAAAATAAAATTCCAGCAAAAACATGTCATCTTAAGCTCAGGTTTAGACCATCTTCCCGTCCGAATAGGATTTCAGTAGCTGAAATAGCAATTGTAGCCCATCCTGTTAGCTGTAAAACGCAACAAGAACGGAGTCAATCGGACATTTGTAGAGTGAGTTATGGTCAAAATACGAAAGTAGTGTAAATTTGGAAAATTATGACGAAAATCAATTAAACCCAATTAAAAACTAGAATTCTAATTTAACCCAAAAGACCTTTATTTAATTCAAATAAAACCTAAAAATACCAACCAAGGGTAACAAATAAATGTAATAAAATATGAGTTATCAGTTACATGCTTTGATGTTTTGGAAATGCTGTTGAGCTATTATATGCAATGTGCTTTTATGATATGCATGTGATGTCCACCTATACGGTAAGCCTGAGTATGTGGAACATACAAGATGGTGAGGTTGTGGGTGAGGTGCAAGCGGTGTTCCTTGTACTTATGTTGGTATAGACATATTCCCGCATTTCTCCGGCCAGTAGATAGTAAAAAAAACACACATGGCACGAATATCTGTTGCACGACATAGTTTTGGAACTAATATTGGAAATACTGCTTTTTGAACTTATATTGCACATGCAAGTGAGCTTGGGGTTTGAAGATCCTTGAGGACCTCTTGTCTTACTGAGATTTCTTGTTTGGAGATCTCACCCCACGTTTGGGGACGCTTATTTCAGGATCAGGTAATGTTGAGGGCTCAGGTGGCAGGAGGCAATAGCTGAGTTGATATTATTATGACATGCTAACATGATGGATGTTGACTGCTGTTATGTTTTTCCGCTATGATCATGATATTCTGTTGAGACTGTTATTGGGCATTGTTGCCTTATTTGGTGAGCATGGGGTTTGTCTATGCCACATAGACTTGTTATTGTCTTCTTAGTTAAAGTTGTATTAAAGTATCAGGATTTATGGTACAGGCTATGTGTTGTAGTCCTGTGACTTTAGATACTTACACTATATTTATATATGAGGTATTCAGTTAGTTGTCTTGCAATTTACATACAGGCAGTATTTTATGAAATTGATTAAGTAATCGAGTTGGCTAAGGTTAATGACGTCATAATTGAATTAAAGTAAAAGTTATTCCGCATTTTAATTAAGCAGGGCTTAATACAATAGTATGTTAACAATCCGGGTTAACACGGGGTGTTACAGGAGTCGCTGCAGGGAGGTTTTGGTACGCAGTTGAGATTGAGTACCACCTATCACCCTCAAACTGACGGACAGATTGAGCGGACCATCCAGACATTGGAGGACATGTTGAGGGCCTGCTGGTCTGAGGTTGGAGACAAGGAGCTTTTTGGCTTGGACTTTGTCCAGGATACTACCCAGCAGATCCAAATGATCAGAGAAAAGTTGAAGCAGACGCAGAATCGCCAGAAGAGTTACTATGATGTCAAGCATCGTCCACTGGAGTTCAGTGAAGGTTAGCACGTGTTTGTGAGACGTTCACCTGTCACCGGTGTTGGTCGGGCCTTGGGAGTGAAGAAGCTTAGCCCGCGGTTTATTGGGCCATACCAGATTCTTGGTAGAGTAGGACCAGTAGCCTACCCGGCTTGCCTTAAAATCATCCTACCATATGCTTGTTCAAGTTCTACTTCTCCACTGCTAATAACACATGCATGCACAAATCAAGAGGGCTTTATGCAGGGTTGTAATGGGGCTGAGGTAAAGGTATGGATGAATATAGAAGAGAAAGCTAACACCTCAGAAATTTACAAAGAGCAAAAGTTGAGAATTAAACTAAGAACATAAAACAAAGATACTAAAAAGATAGAAATAAACACTTTTTTTGTTTTTTTTTTGTTTTTTTATTTCTTGAAGCAAAACCACATAGCAGAAAGGAATCAGATGGTCACCCCCATACTTAAACTTTTGTCTGTCTCGGACAAACCCCCACACTTAAACACAATATCACAATGAAACCAATGCTCAGTAAATCTCCAGGGTAGGGAATCAATTGGTTTTTCACTTAGGCTTGTAATGCGGCATAAGAAATAAAGGATATAAAGGCTTAAAGGGCTCACCAAGGGATAATAATATAAGGGGTAGCTATCTGGCTAAAGTGGGTAAAGAAAGAATGCCTCAATCATATTCATGCATGCAAGTGAAAAGTCCAGTTTCAAAAAGAACTAGAGCAAGTTCTAGAGGACAACAATCAAGAGCAGAATCACACAAGAAAGAAAAACCGGCCTACAGATGAAGACCATGTCTACAGGCTCAAAAACCTCACAAGGGTATACCAAATCATGCAATCAGCAGTACAGTATCAAACAGCAAGTAATGCAATCCAAGAATCAAGAACCAAGCCTATGCAGAAATTTCTATCAAACCCTGTGATTCAAGTATAATCTATGTATAACTCACTAATCATAAGAGAACAAGAAAATCAATCAACTTTTTTTTATTTAAATCCAAACATGAAAAACAAAGCTAAGAAAGGAAGTGAACTCCCTGTCCTCCTTAAGGAGGGTAAACTGCATCAGTGAGCAGAGCCTCTATCTCCACAGGTTGCTTCTGGGGTCCTTCATGAACAAATTTGAGGTGATGGCCAATCATTGTGCAAATCTTCCCCATCTGCTTATCACGCAGTTTTGGGGGATTTCTTTTCTGTGTGCATTTCTTCTTCTCTTGATCCTTTCTTCCAACATTATGCAAACTTTTTTGCATACTAAAAACAGAGGAAGAACTTTTTGGTACCCATTTCATCTTGGGTCCATGAGAGTTAGGATCAAAATCATTACCAGAATGGGGAGTCTTGCCTAACTTTACATTTAGTACACATTCAGAGTTAACATTAATAGGCAAGTCATAATCCACAGGTAATGCACAATAACTAACCAATTCAGAATCAACCTTATCAGCCACATCATGAATCACTTTTATGCATGAAACTGAATGATCAACGTGAACCTTAGAATGCTTCATGGAATCAAATATAGTAAAATGTAAAATGCTATCACCAAATTCCATGGATAGAGTCCCAGCATGCACATCTATTTTGGTCCTTGTTGTTCTCATGAAAGGCCTACCAAGTATAATTGGTGATCTATTAGTAGCAATCTCACTCTCCATTTCTAAAATGTAGAAGTCAGCAGGAAAAATGAAATTATTAACTCTGACCAATACATCCTCAATCAAACCAGATGAGTGAATACCACTCCTGTTAGCTAATGTAACCACAATACTAGTAGCGCGCAAAGGACCAAGACCAAGAGACTTATATACAGATGCAAGCATAACATTAATGGAAGCTCCTAAGTCTAGCATGCAATCATGAAAAATAGAATTGCCAATCACACAAGGAATAGTAAATGTCCCTGGATCTTGACACTTTTTAGGCATAGGCTGAATCAGTGCTGATACATTCTGACTCAGGTTAACTTGCTCATCTCCTTTCAGTCTCCTCTTGTTGGTGCACAGCTCCTTTAAAAATTTGGCATATCTTGGAATCTGCTGTATTGCATCCAGAAGAGGGATGTTCACCTCAAATTTTCGGAAGGTGTCAAGTATCTCTTTATCTTGAGCCTTTGCTGATTGGTTCTTGGACTGAGTGGCTCTCTGAGGGAATGACAGAGGGATATGGACATCAGATGTATCAGTGCTCTACTTCTTAGAACTAGTGTCACCTCCCTTAGATGACTCAGCAGCAGCTTGGTTTAGCTCCTCCATTTGCTTTCCAGACCGCAGAGTAATAGCACTCACATTTTCGCTTCCTATTGGATTTGGAACTATTTGGGATGGAAGGGAGCTACTACTTGCTTGTTGATTCTGACTCATTGATGTTGCAAGTTAGCTAATCTGTGTTTGTAGATTCTGAATGGAAGTCCCAGTCCTCTGCTGGAATTGTAGATTGTTAGTTGCCATCTGCTTCACTAAATCCTCCAAAGAAGGACCATTGCTACTGGCTTGCTGCTGCATTGGTTGCTGAATTGGTGGCTGCTGCATTTGCTGTGGAGGTGCAGATTGTTGGAAATTCTTCCTCTGTTGTGAGGGTACAAACTGCTGGAATGGTGTACTTTGCAGATTCTGGCTCCAATTGACATTTGGATGATTTTCCAGCCAGGATTATATGTATTAGAGAAAGGGTTGTTTTGCTGCTGCTGGTACTGTGGCTTTCTAGGAAAAACTACAGCAACAGACTGATCAACTTGGAAACCGCTATCTTGTAGAGAAGGACAAGCATCCGTGGGGTGAGAAGGATCACAGCAGATGCCACACGGGTTGCTTGTCTATTGAGTAGAAGGTTGCACTGTTTGTGTCACTGCCAACTGCCTCACCATTGATGTCAACTCATTAAGCTTGTTCTCTATTCTCTGGTTATCTGTGCTTGATGCTCCTCCTGCTGCTGCCACTGTAGGATTCTGCATTGGAGAAGCTTGCACTTGGAAAACTGCACTGCTGTTTGCTCTAGTGCCAAATTATTGAGCATTAGCCGCTATCTCAGCAATCAATTCTTTTTCCTCAACAGGGGTTTTGTTGCTCAGGACTCCTCCACTAGCTGCATCTAAAATATTCCTATCCATAGGCAGCAACCCTTCATAGAAGTAAATAATAAGGAGATCTTCTGGAATCTGATGGTGTGGACAGCTTGCACAAAGCCTTTTAAACCGCTCCCAATACTCATTCATGTTCTCCCCATTAGCCAGCTGCCTTATGCCACTGATCTCCTTTCTGATTGTGGTGGCCTGGATGAAGAGAGGAATTTCTCTAGAAACAATCTTGGCATATCATTCTAGCTTACAATGGAGGAAGGTGGCAAGTAGTACAGCCAGTCCTTAGCTCCACTGTCCAAAGAGAAGGGAAAAGCACGCAGCTTGATTTGCTCCTCATCCACCCCTGGTGGCTTCATAGTGCTACAGATTATATGAAAATCCTTCAGATGTTTGTGAGGATCCTCACCTGCAAGACCATGAAACTTGGGAAGCAAGTGTATCAGCCCAGACTTAAGCTCACAAGGTACATCAAGGTTAGCATAACGAATACACAGACGTTGCTCATTATTAGCATCAGGTGCAGCCAATTGCTTAAGAGTCCTATTATCCATGATCTCAGGATCAAATAAATTACCAAACGAATAAACACTATGTAAAGGACTCTAACAAACAGACTCAGACTCAACAGACTCAGACTCTAAGGTATGCAAAGGAATAGCTCTACTATAAGTCAACCTATGAGCTCTACTAGCAGCACGCAATGATCTCTCTATCTCAGGGTCATATGCATATAAATCATCAACATTGGTGGTACTCCTAGTCATGCATCATAAGCAAAGGCATACAGCAGTAAAATCACAAAACATACGATAGACACAAAAATTTGCTGAAAATAGCAATCAGAAGAAAAAATAAATCTACAAAAATACCAAATGCCCTCAGAATGCTATAGGACCAACTCTCCTAAACTCTAACTGACCTTACGGACTCAAAAATCAAAAAAAACTTTTCAAAAAAAAATAGTAAATGAGTGAATTTGGTGAAATCGTGGGGCATAGCCCCATGACTTTTGACAGGGATGATCGTCTTCTTCAGGTCACCAATTTCCATATCGATCAAAGAAAGTCGAACAAATTCAGAAATCCCCGACACGTCCTGAAACGACAAAGAAACAGCAAAAGAGGTTAGTAAACGACTGAACTTGGCAAAAATAAAGGTCACCTCACGCCCTAGTAGGGCGTGACTTATGCTCAGAAGGTCGAATTCCTTTGGGAATAGAACTCCCGAAGCCAATATTTCAAACAGAAGTTTTACCAATTTCCCCAAATTGCCCAAAAATGTAAACCGTAATGCAATTTTTTTTTAATTAATTTTTTTAAACAGAAACAGAAAATAAAAATAAAAGAGAAATAATGAGAATTTAAAAGAATTAATGAGAATTTAAAAGAATTAATGAGAATTAAAGAGAATTAATTAGAATTAAAGAGAATTAATGAGAATTAATGAGAATTAAAGAGAATTAATGAGAATTAAAGAGAATTAAATTTTTTTTTAACTGTAACAGAATGAATTATCACAATAAACGATTTAGACCTCAGCAAAACGCGTCCAACTTGGCATCAGAAATCGACCAGCTTGCGGTCCGAATTGGGCTTCGAGATCTTCACAAGAATTGTATCCCTCCGCGTTATCTGAAAAACCCAACAAGAACGGAGTCAATCCGACAACTGTGGACCGAGATATGGACAAAATACAGAAGTAACATAACCTGAAAAATTATGACGAAAATAAATTAAACCCAATCTGTAACACCCACTCTTGTATGTATCCAAGAGGGTTGTTTGCTAAATCGTATTAGAATTACAGCGGTATGGAAGCATTCTTTTGAAAACTTTATCAAATATTAATTTGAAACAATAAATGATCCAGAATTGATTCTTATAAAATCTGTTAACAAAATGAAATCATTATTAATCATAGGAAGTATTTAATTATAAAACACTTTGCTGAATTTTCTATACCTTTCAGAAAACCTTGCTGCCTTATAAAATCCGTATAAAATCGAGTTCAGATGCGATAAAAAAAAATATTCCAAGCTTCTGAAAAACTAGACATCCGGGGCGTCGCATACATATAAATTATACGCGATTCTGAGGTGAATAGCCCCACGGAACAGAACGCTCAAGTTGCTTGAGCATTCTGTCCGTTTTCAGGAAAACCAGTTGTGAAGCAGAGCTGATTAAAATTCGCACAGGCTTCGGATAAAAATAAAACTTGCACAGTTTGAAAGAGAATTCTCGGGGCTTCGCGTGCATATAAAATAATAGAAAAACGGAGTTCGTTTGCCCTTTGAAACATGATCCGTAAGGTACCTGTTGTAAAACTGTTAAAATTCGAGACTTAAAGGAACGTTCAAAAACCCTTTTTCACAAAACATTTCCAAAACAATCACTGCTCATAAAAGAATCAAAACAAAATAGAAGGTGATAAAGTCTACAGTCATCCAAGAGTACCGAAATATACAGCATTACAGTCATCCAACAATCAAACAGTAACAGCAAAAATCTATGCATCAGCAAGCAACAGCAACTTCACTTCTTCAAAAGCTTTTACGTCCTCCTGCCATTTTGGAAAATAGCAGCCCCGAAGGGGTGAGAAAAAATCCCAGTAGTGTGGCAACAAAACCAGTAATATAACAGTATTAACTAGGCACAAAATCATAACAGTCACTTCAACATATCCTTGTTCCTTTTCCTTTTTCTTTTTCATCATATTCATATATATAGCGCATATAACGCCTTTCCTTTTCATCATATTCATATATTGCGTATATAACGCCTTTCCTTTGCGCTTTTAGCACCGTCGTGCGCGCACTTCACAGTGGAATCAAATATACCCTTGGCACCTGAGCTCCATGTGGATTCCAACTGTGGGCCTATGCGGACTGATGCCAAGTGTCCCATACCCCGGTACCTTGGGGATGCCTATATGATGCTTGCTAAAACACATGGTCCTGTACATAACTATTCTAAAACAAGGCCTATATGATCATGATATATGCATGTCATGCTATGCTTTCACACACAAAGCGTAAAAATGCGGGATGATGTAAGATGCATGCTTATATACCTTTCATATAGCCATCACGGCACATATACTTTTCATATGCGTTATGCTGCCACATAACGTCTTTACCTCATAATCATATAGCCATCATGGCACATTGTTGGCAGTGTCCTTTCATCATAATGGAACATAATATTTTTACGGAATATGGAGCATCATGTCACAATTCTATACCAGTAGTTAATAGTCACATTAGGTAATATCGCCTGACACTTACCTGTGTGTCCAAGTAATTAATCATGCAGCAACAGAATTCAGTCCACACTCTAAGGTTGATGCACACCTAAACAAGCACAACCAAAACAAAGTTTCAAGCTTTGATTCCTATGATGCACAATAATTCTATGCCCCCAACTCAGGTACATAATCGATTTTCTACCCACTACTAGGTACCTAGACTTATTCACTTTTGTAACAATTTTCACATGAACAAGAGGGCGAAGAAAAATATAATAAAACAAAACTTCAACATACTGCCCCTAAGTCCCAAACACATACAATTTTTATCATTTTTCTAAGTCCAGGGAATCAGCTTTACAATAGAACAAAGAGCTATACTCATGCTCACAAATTCAGTTTTGGTCTAATGAATATAAAATCTAATGCTGTTCTAAAAAGACAGAATCCAGAAAATAAGTGGTCAAAATAAAATGTTCTCCAATTCTTGTAATTTGCTCGGTCTTCAAAGTTCCAAGAATAGCTAAAAATTTTGGTTGATAGTTCATACCTTAATTTGTTAAAAACGAAGTTTACAAGTCCCCTCAAGCACTCAGGTTCGGCTAGGCTGTACTAGGTGTCCATGATCAAATTACTTTACATGACCATTCCTACGAAGTCTAAAGTGTGCTAAAAGTACCCTTCACATGTTGCAAATTCATTTTAATTCAGTTAAAACGGAAGACACAAAAAGGGGGTCCAGAATAAGTTTTCTATCTCTTAAGTTATCTCATCCATTTCAAGTAGTGACAAAACCAACCCAAAGGTAAACTATTAATGCACGTTCGGTTTTAGGCTAGTTCTTATGTGACCTTCATTCATTCCTTTACATCAATTATTTTCTGCACAACATATGCATGCGTACTTCCCTTTAACTTGTAGTTTATTTAATTCTCAAAGCTTGCATACACTAATATGCCATTGATTGAAGGCTGATCAGCAGGGGAAAAAGATCACAACTAACCTCCTAGAGTCCTTTGTTAGCCGCACACGATGAGAAAAATGACATAACGGAACCAAAAACTATATCATCTAGGCATGCAGACCGTGAACAGAATTAAGGAATGGTTTCAAAACAGAATTTTACTTCCCATGAGCTACATGACAGCCGAACAGTGATGAAAGGAGAAGAAGATTTTAAACACAGCTTACATGTTCATAAGGGTCAGCTTGTGCTCAAGCTCCTTCAAGGGTCCACAAGGTCAGGTTTGGCTGCATTCCTTGAGGAGATGTCCCAATGAAGACTGGATCACAAGCATGCAGTGAAAGGAACTCGATCAAACCAAGTCTTAGGGAGGGAAAAAGCAAGAGGGCAGCAGCGAAATACTCACCTTCTCCTACTAGACGGTGGCTGTATGTATAAGGAAATGGAACCTGGAACGTTGAGCTAGGTTACAATTTATTCCTCCTTGTGGTTCAGCCGAGAGTGCCATAGGAAAAGGGTGGAAGACGTTGCTAGGACTCCTCACTGCAGCTCCAAGACTTGGCAGAATTAGCAAGGAGAGGGACTAGCAACCAAGGCTACTGGTGTTCGGCCTAACTCAAGGTGAAGAGGAAGTGAAGGAAAGAACTTCCAACCTTGGGTTCTCACTCTAAATGATGCAAGGTTGGTGGATGGTGCAAGGCTACACAAGGAAAGGATGAAGGATGAACTCATGTAGTTTCCCCTAGGCTGCTGTCACACAACGCACCATGCAGGGAAAGGGATGAGAGCTTGAAAGGTTGGTGTCTTGCAAGGTACGTCACGGATTGATGGCTTAGGGAGGAGAAGGAACATGCCTCTTTTCTAGATGATGCTTGTGGGATTTCATGACTTGAGGGGGTATAAATAGGGCTGAGTTTGATCAAGTAAATGGAAGTAATAAGTGTTGCATAATGATTCCAACACATGTGCAGGGATTGGGGTGATATGATGAGCTGAGTCAAGGTGGCAGCAAGCTTGGACCAAGTTTTCCTAAGGCCATGCGCACAAGAGAAGGATAATGGTAGCTTAAGATGGATACCTGACATGTCTTGGCCAATGGGGATCATCTATGCAGATTTCATTCAAGACATGTAGCCACACACAAGATAGGTTGCTGCTCCAAGAGGTATTCGGCCAAGAAGAGATGGGTGAGAGAAGTTTGCTTTAATGGTAGAAGGGTGCGCCTAGGATGAATAGGGAGGATCCCAAGTCAGATCTGAATGTGCAGTGTGAATAGACAAGAGAGCATGATAGCTATTGTCCTAGGTATGGATTAGAGTGGTGAGGCTTCCAATGGTCAAAAAGACAACCTGCATAAAAGTCTTCCTTACTCCATCGATTCGGTTGAGTGAAGAGCACAAGGAAGGGCTGTCATGCAGTCCTCAAAGGCCACAAAATCAGCACTTGACTCTCACATGTGCGTTGAGTGAAGAGCAAGGGAGGGGCTGCCATGTGGTGAAAGCTACAACTCCTCAAAGCAAAGTCAGAAATCTGCGCAGAGAGGGCTGTTATGCAGTCCTCAAAGGCCACAAAATTCTGCATTTGACACTCCCTATGCGCACATGTGACAAGCTAAAGGAGGTGAGGCTTGCCATGTGACGAGAGCTACTACTCCTCAAAGCAAGGTCAGAAATCTGCACCATTCCTGCGCATAGGAGACCGTGAAGGAGGGTGACAACACAAGAGATGACAAGGCTGGCTACAATGCAAGTAATGGCAGGTTTCTTCCTTGAACTAAGCGCATCTTAGGGAGGTAGAAAGGGGCAGAAGATGGCAGCATGTATTGTCATGAGGAGCTAGAAGCATTCATGCAAGGAGAGGAGGAATAGGGGCTGCATAATGCAGAAGAAAAGGGAGGGCTGTGCGCAATACAAGTCATTGCAAGTTTCTCTCTTGATCTTAGCGCACCTAGGGAGGTAGAAAGGACAAGTAAATGGCAGTCATGTTGGCAGTCATGTAATGTCATGGGGCTAGGAGCATTCAAGCAAGGAGAGGAGGGATAGGGGCTGCACAATGCAGAAAAAGGGAGGGCTGAGCGATCTGCACAAGGCTGGAAAATGTGCAGCCTAAGAGGGTTATGACACTGCAAAAGCAGTCAGAATTTGTACCTAATGCTTCCCATTATGCGCACAAGTAAAGAGGTGAGAAGGTAGTGTGATATGAGTTTGACTTAAGGCACAAGCCATCAGCTTGTTCCCTGCCTAAGGCTGCGCAAGATTCAAGGAACTAAAAGAGATGATTAATTTGTTTGCCAACCGAACCTCCCTGCCAAAAGGTGCAGATTTGAGGTGTTCCCAAAGTAATTCTAAGGTAAGCAAGGCTGAGCAAGGTCCTCCAATGCTCTAGGGCCGAGGGTTTACTTCAAGGAGTGGCCACAACTTACTAAACCCAATGGTCCTAACTACTCATGCACCAAACCCACTAAGTTAATAAGTTCCCCCAAGTCTCTTAAGCACTATTTTAAGTCATATATGTTACAATCAATCATGTCTATTAAGTTTCTAAATGCCTAAAGTAAATATTTTCTTTAGTCGTAATTCCATTTATTCTCACAATTAGACCTATCCAATTCTATGGAAAACTATGTGATTTAAAGACAAGACCACTATAATTCGAATTTCTAGTATGCTTTACCCCTAAATACAAGTTATGTAATTTCCTAATCATGCGGGATGTTACACTCTCCCCACCAAATTTGAAGTTTGTCCCCAAACTTCGTTCTACCATTCTGAAACTACTTAAGTCGGATACTACACACACTTATAATCATGCCAGACCTAACATCCCCTTATGTTAGGCATTCAACAAAGTCATCAATTAATTCAAAGTATTACAAACCCATTGCACCATACATAGTCATTAGACAACATATAACAAAATTTGTGCGTTAGGGAATAACATCTTTTCAAAGCTTAATCATAACAGACAATTTCTATTTTCTTCTTACCCAAAGATCAAAGACCATACTATAATAAAGATGAGGTAAAATCGACCCAAGGACTCTAGTTATCCAAAAAGATCATAATGAGGCTCAAGTCTTTATTACCTACTTAGTTAACAACTAACACATCTATATGTACGGTAATTCTTACTGTATAAATTCCATATTTGATAGTTGTCCGACAATGACCATCCACTTGTGTCTTCTACTTTCGTGCTTTCCTTTTAAGGCTTAGAGAAATTTTATTCTAGTGCTCAACAAAACGTGAACCTGATCCTATGCCGGCATGCCGTTGATTATCTTTCAATTTATATTTCTTGTTCATTACGTGTGTCCACTTCCATAGCACGCCATTTCTCTTATTTGCCCACCTGCTATATTTACCCTACTAAAAGTACACGTAATTACCTACAAGGTGATCTTTAGATTTTATGCATTCTAAGGTGAGGGTCAGTAGTTGGTTCATCAGATTATTTCCCAATTGCTACAAAAATATTACCATTCCTACTTAGACAAATTTCAAAACAATCGGATCTGCCTGCCTACTACTTAGTACAGACAGAAAACTATTTAACTGAGACCTTCACTATGCTCATTTTATCTAAGCACTTTACATGTTATAGCTTATAATTTCGCCTATCTCCTATTTAATCCTTACCTATAAAGAAGTTTCAATT
>JAVKPL010010662.1:0-45695 GCA_032173675.1 Gastrolobium villosum
CCAATCGCGCAGGTTATGTCCGGCGAAATTGTGAGGCTTCGCAGGGTGCGCCGAGAGAAGCACCACGATGATAGGGACCGAAGTTCACATCTCGGTTTTGGGAGGCGCTGCAGGAGGCTTTTGGTACACAGCTGAGATTGAGCACCGCCTATCACCCTCAGACTGACGGACAGATTGAGCGGACCATCCAGACATTGGAGGACATGTTGAGAGCTTGCACGTTGGAGCAGGGTTCGGCATGGGATAGGTACCTCCCGTTGGTAGAATTCTCGTACAACAACAGTTTCCATGCTAGTCTGGGCATGGCACCCTACGAGGCGTTGTATGGTAGGAGGTGTCGGACTCCTACTTGCTGATCCGAGGTTGGAGATAAAGAGCTATTTGGCTTGGACTTTGTCCAAGATACTACCCAGCAGATCCAGATGATTAGGGAAAAGTTGAAGCAGGCGCAGAATCGCCAGAAAAGCTACTATGATGTCAAGCATCGTCCACTGGAATTCAGTGAGGGTGAGCACGTGTTTGTGAGGCTTTCACCTGTCACCGGTGTGGGACGGGCACTCGGAGTGAGGAAGTTGAGCTCGCGATTCATTGGGCCCTACCAGATCCTTGGTAGAGTAGGACCTGTTGCCTATCGACTTGCCTTACCTCCGAACCTAGCCAACATCCATGACGTGTTTCACGTGTCTCAGCTTCGGAGGTACATAGCAGATCCTTCGCACGTGGTGCAGCCGGATGATGTGGAGGTTCGGGAGAACCTAAAGACTCCCGTCGGACCACTCAAGATTCTCGATCGAGGCGAGAAACAGCTTAGAAGCAAGATTATTCCGATGGTCAAGGTGCAGTGGACTGGGCGTAGTCCCGAGGAGTGCAAGTGGGAGCGAGAGGATGAGCTTCTCCGGCAGTATCCCGACTTTCGAGACAGGTATGTTTCTGATTTTGAGGACAAAATCCTTAAAAAGGTGGGGTGAATGTAAGAACCTGCACCGCTAATTAAGGTAATTAGTGAATTAATTATGATAATTAGGAAATGATTCCATAATTGACCTTAATAATTATTATTGGGCTTAAATAATTACACTGAGTGAGTAAAAATGCTGAAAGTCGCTTTTCGGAAGAAAAGCGCAGATACCGGTTCTGCTACCCGGTATAAATGCGTACCGGAAAAGTATCCCGGAAAATTATAATGAGTGCATGATAATTACTAGAATATTATGTAGGAACTATAAAATGAGTTTCAAGTCAAAATGATGAAATCCGATGCCAGAACTGATACTGGCTATGGAAAAGCGCAAAGGTGCTCCGAAAAATAAAATAAAAATATGAAAAATCTTAGAAAAATGAGTAGGATTAGATTCCAAAGTTTAGGGTCAAGATCTTTTGCGTAGCTATTAAGGCTAATTACGCGTTATGGCTTAAATGCCTATATATACTATCATTAGAGGGCACACAACCCTAGAAACCTGCGTGGAGGAGGCTGCTTCTGAGTGTGAAGCACTGTTCCATTGCCTTCCTCACCATTTTTGAGCCAAGTCTTCATCTTTTGCTTGGTTCCTTCCCTTTCCTCTTCATAAACGCTTGTGACTATCCTTGTGGGAGTGAAAGGAGTGTCCTGGGCTGTGTTTCAGCTGTTGTGTGTGAGGTTGGTGGGCTGAGTTGGTGAGCTTGAGTGGCTTGAACCTTTGGCTTGGCATTGGTGGTGCCAAGGAGCCATCTTGTGGTGCAAGAACCAACCTTGGAGGTGCCACTTTCGTGCTTCTTTTTGGTCTGAGTTTGAGGGGCTGTGGTGAGCTCCAAGAGCCATTGTTCCTCTGTTTCAAACTTGGGGTAAGTTCCCTCACCTTTGATCATAGATTTATGGCTTAAAGTTGATGTCTTTGCCATGTTAATGAGTAAACAAGAAGGTAAAACGAGTATGAACCTAAAACAAATTAAAGAAGCATGCTTTGACGTAACTAAGTGTTAAAAGTTGGATCTTTGGAGTGGATATTCACGAAATGCAGAAACTGCATTCTGTCGTGAGATATCCGGATATTTGTCGAACAGATATCCGGATATCAGTATCCGGATATTCATATTCGGATGAGGGATCTGGATATCCGGATATGGTATATCCGGATATGGTCAGTGTGTTATCCGGATATTGTATTTCCGGATATGTCCCTTGTAATATCCGGATATTCTGGGATTTCGCAGAACAGTAGCTGTGTTGTGTGAACAGTAAGCTATTGGGGGTTTGTGGACCCTAGATTAAGGAAGTTGAACTTCTGTAATTAATGAACTAAGTCAGAATCACATGATTAAGGGCTTATGGCTTTGTTGGAAGCCTTAAGACGTAAAACGTAAAGGAAAGGCGTAGTCTTTAAGTTGTATGCTTGTGATGCATAATTAATGATATATTATTGGTCCATAATAGATTGTGATACTGCTGTTTGGATTTGAGAGTGGTTGGACTATTGGCTTGGATAGCTAGCTTGCAAGGTAAGCTTTCGTGTCCTCGGTTTAGCCATGTTATGGTTCCACCATGTCCAATGGGGATGTGGTTTATGCATGCTGTGTTACATGCTTTGATGTTTTGGAAATGCTGTTGAGCTATTATATGCAATGTGCTTTTATGATATGCATGTGATGTCCACCTATACGGTAAGCCTGAGTATGTAGCACATACAAGATGGTGAGGCTGTGGGTGAGGTGCAAGCGGTGTTCCTTGTACTTATGTGGGTATAGACGTATTCCTGCATTTCTCTGGCCAGTAGATTGTATAAACACACATGGCATGAATATCTGTTGCACTGCATAGTTTTGGAACTTATATTGTAAATAATGTTTTCGAACTTATATTGCACATGTAAGTGAGCTTGGGGTGGAAGATCCTTGAGGACCCCTTGCCTTACTGAGATTTCTTGTTTAGAGATCTCACCCCACGTTTGGGGACGCTTATTTCAGGTTCAGGTAATGTTGAGGGCTCAGGTGGCAGGAGGCCAGAGCTGAGTTAGGTTTATCTGTGTTTTGCTGACATGATGGATGCTGGTTATTTTGACTGCTGTTTATGTTTTCAGTTATGATTATGTTGAGACTGTTTTGGGCATTGAGCCTTATTTGGTGAGCAAGGGGTTTGTCCATACCACATGGATTTGTTATTACCTTTTAGTTAAAGTTGCATTAAGTATCAGGATTTTGGTCCAGGCTATGTGTTGTAGTCCTGTGACTTAGATACTCACTTATTTATTATACATGAGGTATTTCAGTTAGTTGTCTTGCAATTTACATACAGGCAGTATTTTATGAAATTGATTAAGTAACAAAGATGGCTAAGGTTAATGACGTCATAATTGAATTAAAGAAAAAGTTATTTCGCATTTTAATTAAGCATGGCTTAATACGATAGTATGTTAACAATCCGGGTTAAAACGGGCTGTTACATTTTATGGTATCAGAGCACTTTCTAGGGAAAAGCCTGTATATATTGCAATAACTAGGGATATTTCGTTTCGTGTCTACTTCGTGTTCTCTCTGTTTGGTGTGTGTTATGATAATGCATATGTGACCACATGGCGTGGGCCTGATCAACTCATTCTTTGTGTAACTTGTGCAGAGTCATGGTGCCACCGAGGAGGAACCCTAGTACTAGCGAGGATCAATCGGATCCTATCCTGGCTGCATTAGCTGAGATACAGGCGGCCCGACTAGCCGACCAGGAGGCCACGAGGTTGGCAAACCAGGCGATGCTGGACGCTATCAGAGATGCGAACATGCGAGCCACTGCTGAGGTTTTGGAGGAGAACCGGATGGTCAACATGACTATGATGAGGGTCATATTGGAGGAGTTGAGGGCTGGTCCTGCTGCTGGCCAGTGTCCTCCACCGCCTCCACCTCCACCTAGTCAACAGGAGGACACCCAGAGTCAGATGGGTGAGGGTAGTCATTTGACGGGGGCTCTGCAAGCCATTCCCGTATTTGCTGAGGATCGTGACGAGATCGACCGCAGGCTGAATGCTTTCCGCAAGCACAAGCCACCTTCTTTTGACGGATCTTATGATCCTATTGCTGCTGCCAGGTGGTTACAGGCGTTGGACAAGATCTTCCAGATCATGCAGTGTACCGATCCGCAGAAGATGATGTTTGCCACTTACATGCTGGAGGGCGAGGCCCGTGAGTGGTGGACCAACATTTCTCTCATCTACGAGATGCAGGGCCATGTGATGACGTGGCCGTTCTTTGAGGAGTGTTTTCTTGGTCAGTATTTCCCGTACGATGTACAAGAGAGGAGGCAAGGGGAGTTTGACCGTTTGGTTCAGGGCCCATTGTCAATTGACGAGTACCTGGCCAAGTTTAACGAGCTGGTGAAGTTTTCACACTTCAGGATGGCGAGGCCTACTCCTACATTCTTGGCTGCTAAGTTCCGCAGGGGACTTAGTGAGGATATTGCCAGTTACTTAGCTGGGTCTGCTTCCAGAGACTTTGGGACACTGGTTCAGCAGTGTCGTGATACTGAGGACTTCTACAGCAGGAGTAAGGCCAAGAAGGCCAAGACAGATGAGACGACGACGACGAAGGTATCTGGTTGGCGAGACAGGAAGTTTGGGAACAAGGGAAAGGGTAAACAGATGGCAGCTCGGCAAGCGCCGAATCAGTTTAAGAGGACTTCTGCTCAGGGTAGCGCCGCTAGACCTTCTGCTCCCAGATTCTCGGGATGCGGGAAATCACATTTTGGGTCGTGTTCTACCGGTCAGCTGATTTGCTTTCAGTGTGGCAAGGAGGGCCACTACTCCAGAGATTGCCCGACGGCGAGAGTTGCTGCAGTGCAGGCTGTGCCATTGCAGATGGTTCCTACTGGGGCACCAGCCGTGCCACCTACTATGGGGCATGTGTATACTTTGGATCGTCTGCAGTCAGACAGAGCTCCGAACCTGGTCAGAGGTACTGTTACCTTTGGTGGTTCAGCTGTCGATGTATTGTTTGGTTCCGGGGCAACGCACTCGTTTGTTGCTACCCCTATTGCTGTGGGGCTTGAGTTGCCCAGTGATGTGCTTTCTCCACCAATGCGGGTGACCACCGCCATCGAAGAAAAAATGTTTGACCTCCACTGTCCATCGCGATGTAGCGTTTCAGTGGGATGGTCGTGACTTCTCGGTAGATCTGATAGGATTGCCGATGGCCAACTTGGAGATTATTCTGGGCATGGATTGGTTGTCCAGAAACTGTGCATTGATTGATTGCTGTGCCAAGAAAGTGGTGATGTCTCCGGGTGGGTCCACAGCCAGTTCCTCACCGTTCATTTCAGTCCTGCAGGCGAGGAGGGCCTTGAGAGCAGGGGCATTTGGCTATGTTATGTTGGGAGGTTTGGTGAGTGGGACACAGGAGGATCTCACTGGCATTCCTGTGGTGAGGGAATTCCTCGAGGTGTTTCCCGAGGAGATTCCTGAGTTTCCACCGCAGAGGGAGATAGAGTTCTCCATTGACCTATTGCCTGGTGTGGGGCCTATTTCACTAGCTTCATACCGGATGTCGCCAACGGAGTTGGCAGAGCTGAAGAAGCATATTGATGAGCTTTCAACAAAGGATTTCATTCGGCCGAGTGTGTCTCCTTGGGGAGCACAGGTCATTTTTGTGAAAAAGAAAGATGGGACCATGCGGTTGTGCACCGACTACAGACAGTTGAACAAGGTGACAATCAAGAACAAGTATCCCCTTCCACGCATTGATGATCTGCTGGATCAGCTCAGGGGTGCTTGCGTGTATTCCAAGATCGATCTCCGGTCCGGTTACCATCAAATAAGGGTTAAGCCGGAGGATGTCCCAAAGACAGCGTTTCGCTCGAGGTACGGGCATTATGAGTATTTGGTGATCCCGTTTGGACTCACCAATGCACCCGCAGTGTTCATGGGCTACATGAACAGGATCTTCCAGCCGTACTTGGATCAGTTTGTGATCGTCTTCATTGACGACATCTTGATTTACTCCAAGACAGAGGAGGAGCATGCTGGGCACTTGAAGATTGTTTTGCAAGTGTTGAAAGAGAAAAAGCTATATGCTAAGCCGTCAAAATGTGAGTTTTGACTCAAGGCGGTGAAATTTCTGGGTCATGTTATTTCCGCTGATGGAGTTGCAGTTGATCCTAACAAGATTGAGGCCGTAATGGATTGGGAGAGGCCCAAGACGGTTACAGAAGTGAGAAGCTTCTTGGGTTTGGCTGGGTACTACAGGAGGTTCATAGAGGGATTCTCCAAGATGGTGCTACCGATGACCCGCCTTACCCGAAAGGAGACTCCATTCGTGTGGACACATGAGTGTGAGGAGTGCTTCCAGGAGTTGAAGGAGAGACTGACTACTGCTCCTGTGTTAGTCCTTCCTGATCCTGCGGAGCAGTTTGAGTTATATTGCGATGCCTCTGGTAAAGGGTTAGGCTGCGTGTTAATGCAGAAAGGGAAAGCTGTTGCTTATGCTTCAAGACAGTTGAAACCTCATGAGGAGAACTACCCGACTCACGACTTGGAGTTGGCAGCTGTTGTTTTTGCTTTCAAGATTTGGAGGCATTACCTGTTTGGCATGAAGTTTTCTGTATTCAGTGACCACAAGAGCCTGAAATATCTGTTTGACCAGAAGGAGTTGAACATGAGGCAGCGAAGATGGATGGAGTTCTTGAAGGACTACGACTTTGAGTTGAGGTATCATCCTGGCAAGGCCAATGTGGTAGCCGATGCTTTGAGTCGGAAATCCGTGAGCTTATCCAGCTTGATGATGAGCGACTACGAGGTGATTGAGAAGTTCAGAGACTTGTGAGTGAACTCCTTGTTTGGGGGCGCACTGCTTGAGATGGAAACAGCGGGGGTGATTAATGAACTGATGGAAAATATTAAAGAGGCGCAAGTGCAAAGAGAGTGCCTTGATTATGTGAAGAACCAGGACGGTGTGTGTTGGAATGAGGATGGTCTGTTGCTGTTTCAGAAGAGGGTAGTAATCCCTCGAGGGCCATTGACTGAGGAGGTTATGGCAGAAGCTCATAAGGGCCAGTTTACTATCCACCCTGGTGCTACAAAAATGTACCAGGACTTAAAGAGTAATTTTTGGTGGCCGGGCATGAACAAGGACATAGCGGTCTACGTGTCCAAGTGCCTTATTTGTCAGAAAGTGAAGATTGAGCACCAGAAACCGTATGGTAAACTTCAACCTCTGGAGATTCCACAGTGGAAGTGGGAGAGTATTTCCATGGACTTCGTGGTGGGATTTCCTAAGACTCAGACTGGTTGTGACTCTATCTGGGTCATTGTGGACAGATTGACCAAGTCTGCCCATTTTCTTCCCGTGAAGGTGAGCTTCACTGCAGAGCAGTTGGCCAAGTTATATGTCCGCGAAATCGTGAGGCTTCACGGGGTGCCCGAGAGTATCATCAGTGATAGGGACCCGAAGTTCACATCTCGGTTCTGGAGGCGCTGCAGGAGGCTTTTGGTACACAGCTGAGATTGAGTACCGCCTATCACCCTCAGACTGACGGACAGACTGAGCGGACCATCCAGACATTGGAGGACATGTTGAGAGCTTGCACGTTGGAGCAGGGTTCGACATGGGATAGGTACCTCCCGTTGGTAGAATTCTCGTACAACAACAGTTTTCATGCTAGTCTGGGCATGGCACCCTACAAGGCGTTGTATGGTAGGAGGTGTCAGACTCCTACTTGTTGGTCCGAGGTTGGAGATAAAGAGCTATTTGGCTTGGACTTTGTCCAAGATACTACCTAGCAGATCCAGATGATCAGGGAAAAGTTGAAGCAGGCGCAGAATCGCCAGAAAAGCTACTATGATGTCAAGCATCGTCCACTGGAGTTCAGTGAGGGTGAGCATGTGTTCGTGAGGCTTTCACCTGTCATCGGTGTGGGACGGGAACTCGGAGTGAGGAAGTTGAGCCCGCGATTCATTGGGCCCTACCAGATCCTTGGTAGAGTAGGACCTGTTGCCTATCGACTTGCCTTACCTCCGAACCTAGCCAACATCCATGACGTGTTTCACGTGTCTCAGCTTCAGAGGTACATAGCAGATCCTTCGCACGTGGTGCAGCCGGATGATGTGGAGGTTCGGGAGAACCTAAAGACTCCCGTCGGACCACTCAAGATTCTCGATCGAGGCGAGAAACAGCTTAGAAGCAAGATTATTCCGATGGTCAAGGTGCAGTGGACTGGGCGTAGTCCCGAGGAGTGCAAATGGGAGCGAGAGGATGAGCTTCTCCAGCAGTATCCCGACTTTCGAGACAGGTATTGTTAGTATATGGGTGTCGTAGAGACAATCTTTTGATTAAATAAAGGACACTAGATGTAGAACTTTGTTTGTCGCAAATAAATGAAAGCACTATTTATTCAGTTTCATATTGTGTCTCGATATTACTGTTAATATTATATGAACGAACTGGATAAACCCCTTGGAATAGAACAGGTATCTCTTGAGTATCTGTGATGAGATCACGATCATGAGGATTCAAGGATATTGCATGTCTATTCCTAATTATATGTTCCTAGTCTAGAGACACTGAGTTTGGGGATCAGTGATCTCGAGTAAAGACTAGTACGACTTATCTACTTGTATATGGATACAAGGTAAAGACCTCATGAGCTGCAGATATGGAGATATCTTAGCTAAAGTCGTGGGTGGACCTATAAGAGTATAGCTCGCACTGAACAGACCCAAAAAGAGACTCTATGAGGAAATCTCACAGATAGTGTCATTAGAGTAATCTCTTTATGTTTGGGTATGTCTTTCCTTAGACCAGAAGTTATTACCTAGATTGTGTTCTTGAAGGCATGTTTTGATTGTATGCCTCGTCTGCCTGAAACATGGAGACTCATAGGTATACTGTTGGGCGTGTCCTTAAAGGGCACAGGGCTAGGGTAATAAGCTGAAGGAATTCGTCAAATCTCTGTGAGAGATTAGGTTATCTGTAAACCGGAGAAATCGGGATGACATTTACAGGGACTCGGGAATCTATGCATAGTAAAAGAGATCATGAGATGATCTGCCTTTAGAGTCAGTAAATTGAAGATTCCCTATTTCGAATAAAGCTTACCCTAAACCGCAGGGGTTGATACATTTCCTTACCCTAGGTTAATGGGAAGATAACCGAGACGAAGGGAAATACATACGGTAACCAAATATGTGCAATAGGATGATCAAGTCATTAATCTGACTAGTTCTGGGGCAACAAAGCATTGCTAGTGCTCTGTGTTGTAATTAATTGGGTTGTGGGCTTGTTGGGCCCAAGCCCAGTTATGTCGGAAGCTAAGTTGGACCTAATGGGTCACACACTAACACCTTGTAGTCATGATGGACTAGCTTTAAAGGTATTGGGCCTAATAATGGTTGCTAGTCCAAGAAGCTATTTGGAAGCCCACCTAAATAGGTGGGTGGTGCATGGAGCTTAGTAATGGGCTTGGATAGTCCAAGCCATTACTAATTAATTTAATTAGTTAAATTAATAATCAAATATTTGAATTTCGAATTTTGAACTTGAAATTGGAATTTTGAAATTTGAATTTGGAATTTGAATTTCGAAATTCGAATTTTGAATTTGAAATTTGAAATTTTGAATTTTGAATTTTGAATTTGAATGTTTGAGCATTTGAATTCAAGTGTTTGAATTCGAATTTGAATTGGCTTTGAAAAGTTGTTCCATAACAAAAGGATAAGACAGGATCTTATTGGAGCATATTCCTTGGATCAAGAAGCATCTTTGGAGCACTTCCTTGGGCTGTTTGGTGCGCGAGTTTAAGTGATAAGGATGTCATCTTATCACTTAAAACAAAGCTCCATTCAGATTTGGTGGTTGAGGGAATCAGTGGGTGAGTTGATTCAAATTTTGAATGCAACTACTCAATATATTTGGACCCCTTCTAGGGCTGAATTATGCACATGAAAAGTATACTATATGATAGTTTATGAATTTAAGTTTAAATTATTTTGAACTTAATTTCATGTGGATAAGATTGGAGGTTGTTGGCAAAATTGGTTTTGCAACAGCTCCACCTTATCCTCCCTGTTCCATGCGCAAATTTCAAAAGAGTTTGAAAGTTGGTTTTCATTTTGAATGATTTAAAGCTCTCCTCCTCTCCAAGGTGTGCGCATATAACACTTGTTCCTCACCTTAGGGTTTTGATGAAAACCTAGCCAACTCTCCTCCATCTGATGCACCATTATGTAGGGTAGTTCAGTACACCTTTCCAAACCTAGCCTCCACCTTCACCACTTGTGCGCATAGCAAGCCTCACTGTGGTGTTCATCTGGTGGCTTTCAAGAAAGGGTTCTTGCATCATTGACGAATGGTGGTGTGGATCACCATTAGAGGGTTTGAACCCTTCAAGCCTGACATCTGATCTCCCTGACTGATCAGGCCAAAAACAAGGTAACATCATGCTGTCTTAAAGCATGAACCTATGTGTGCATGTATGTTCCGCAGTAAAATTTTTGTTTTACACCTTACATGCATCGGCCTTCAAAGGCCAGTTTACTTTCAGGTATGTTTCTGATTTTGAGGACAAAATCCTTAAAAAGGTGGGGTGAATGTAAGAACCCGCACCGCTAATTAAGGTAATTAGTGAATTAATTATGATAATTAGGAAATGATTCCATAATTGACCTTAATAATTATTATTGGGCTTAAATAATTACACTGAGTGAGTAAAAATGCTGAAAGTCGCTTTTCGGAAGAAAAGCGCAGATACCGGTTCTGCTACCCGGTATAAATGCGTACCAAAAAAGTATCCCGGAAAATAATAATGAGTGCATGATAATTACTAGAATATTATGTAGGACCTATAAAACGAGTTTCAAGTCAAAATGATGAAATCCGATGCCAGAACTGATACTGGCTATGGAAAAGCGCGTACCGGAAAGGTGCTCCGAAAAATAAAATAAAAATATGACAAATCTTAGAAAAATGAGTAGGATTAGATTCCAAAGTTTGGGGTCAAGATCGTTTGCGTAGCTATTAAGGCTAATACTGCGTGTTATGGCTTAAATGCCTATATATACTATCATTAGAGGGCACACAACCCTAGAAACCTGTAAAACCTGCGTGGAGGAGGCTGCTTCTGAGTGTGAAGCACTGTTCCATTGCCTTCCTCATCATTTTTGAACTAAGTCTTCATCTTTTGCTTGGTTCCTTCCCTTTCCTCTTCATAAACACTTGTGACTATCGTTGTGGGAGTGAAAGGAGTGTCCTGGGCTGTGTTTCAGCTGCTGTGTGTGAGGTTGGTGGGCTGAGTTGGTGAGCTTGAGTGGCTTGAACCTTTGGCTTGGCATTGGTGGTGCCAAGGAGCCATCTTGTGGTGCAAGAACCAACCTTGGAGGTGCCACTTTCGTGCTTCTTTTTGGTCTGAGTTTGAGGGGCTGTGGTGAGCTCCAAGAGCCATTGTTCCTCTGTTTCAAACTTGGGGTAAGTTCCCTCACCTTTGATCATAGATTTATGGCTTAAAGTTGATGTCTTTGCCATGTTAATGAGTAAACAAGAAGGTAAAATGAGTATGAACCTAAAACGGATTAAAGATGCATGCTTTAACGTAACTAAGTGTTAAAAGTTGGATCTTTGGAGTGGATATTCACAAAATGCAGAAACTACATTCTGTCGTGAGATATCCGGATATTTGTTGAACAGATATCCGGATATTAGTATCCGGATATAGTATCCGGATATTCATATCCGGATATGGTATCCGAATATTCATATTCGGATGAGGGATCTGGATATCCGGATATGGTATATTCGGATATGGTCAGTGTGATATCCGGATATTGTATATCCGCATATGTCCCTTGTAATATCCGGATATTCTGGGATTTCGCAGAACAGTAGCTGTGTTGTGTGAACAGTAAGCTATTGGGGGTTTGTGGACCCTAGATTAAGGAAGTTGAACTTCTGTAATTAATGAACTAAGTCAGAATCACATGATTAAGGGCTTATGGCTTTGTTGGAAGCCTTAAGACGTAAAACGTAAAGGAAAGGCGTAGTCTTTAAGTTGTATGCTTGTGATGCATAATTAATGATATATTATTGGTCTATAACAGATTGTGATACTGCTGTGTTTGGATTTGAGAGTGGTTGGACTATTGGCTTGGATAGCTAGCTTGCAAGGTAAGCTTTCGTGTCCTCGGTTTAGCCATGTTATGGTTCCACCATGTCCCATGGGGATGTGGTTTATGCATGTTGTGTTACATGCTTTGATGTTTTGGAAATGTTGTTGAGCTATTATATGCAATGTGCTTTTATGATATGCATGTGATGTCCACCTATACGGTAAGCCTGAGTATGTAGCACATACAAGATGGTGAGGCTGTGGGTGAGGTGCAAGCGGTGTTCCTTGTACTTATGTGGGTATAGACGTATTCCTGCATTTCTCTGGCCAGTAGATTGTATAAACACACATGGCATGAATATCTGTTGCACTGCATAGTTTTGGAACTTATATTGTAAATACTGTTTTCGAACTTATATTGCACATGTAAGTGAGCTTGGGGTGGAAGATCCTTGAGGACCCCTTGCCTTACTGAGATTTCTTGTTTAGAGATCTCACCCCACGTTTGGGGACGCTTATTTCAGGTTCAGGTAATGTTGAGGGCTCAGGTGGCAGGAGGCCAGAGCTGAGTTAGGTTTATCTGTGTTTTGCTGACATGATGGATGCTGGTTATTTTGACTGCTGTTTATGTTTTCAGTTATGATTATGTTGAGACTGTTTTGGGCATTGAGCCTTATTTGGTGAGCATGGGGTTTGTCCATGCCACATGGATTTGTTATTACCTTTTAGTTAAAGTTGTATTAAGTATCAGGATTTTGGTCCAGGCTATATGTTGTAGTCCTGTGACTTAGATACTCACTTATTTATTATACATGAGGTATTTCAGTTAGTTGTCTTACAATTTACATACAGGCAGTATTTTATGAAATTGATTAAGTAACCAAGATGGTTAAGGTTAATGACGTCATAATTGAATTAAAGAAAAAGTTATTCCACATTTTAATTAAGCATGGCTTAATACGATAGTATGTTAACAATTCGAGTTAACACGGGCTGTTACAATAGGACACAGGCTCTTTTGATTGGTGGGCCTAGCAAGGCCAAGGGAAAAGGTAAGGAGCCTATAAAAGGTCCCTTAAGCCCAAAGGAAAATCCAAGAAGAAGAAGGGTAAGAAGGCACCTAAGGACAAGGGTGATGCTGAGTGCTTCCATTGTGGCAAGAAAGGTAACTGGAAGAGGAGTTGTCCAGACTACCTGAACAATGTGAAGGACAAGAAGCATGGTGATGCTTCTGCCTCAGGTATTTTCATGATTGAGATAAATTATTCTTATGCTAATCCAACCTCATGGTATTGGATACCGGATGTGGTTCTCATATCTGCAATATGTTGCAGGTACTTAGGAGCCCAAGGAGATTGGATAGAAACGAGGTGGATCTCCGCGTTGGTAATGGAGCAAAGGTTGCTGCTCACTCAGTTGGAGATGCTGACCTTATTTTGCCTACGGGCCTTTTATTGCATTTGAATAATTGTCTTTATGTTCCGCATATTTCTAAAAACATTATTTCAATTTCTTGTTTAGAACAAGATGGTTATACTTTCAGTATTAGGGATGGTACTTTTTCTATCATTTTGAATGATATGGTTTATGGTACTGCTTCTTTAATAAATGGATTGTATGTGTTGGAAATGGGAAATGAAGTGCTCAATATAGATGTGAAACGACCTAGGACGGTTAATCAATCTTATCTTTGCAACTGTAGACTAGGGCACATAAATGAAACAAGATTGTCTAGGATGCATAGAGATGGATACCTGGACTCCATGGATTTGGAATCCTATGGACGGTGTGAATCTTGTCTAGCTGGGAAAATGATTCGACAAAAGCCCAAAGGGCTTGAGAGTCATAGGGCTAGTGAGTTATTAGAACTCATTCATACTGATGTATGTGGCCCAATGTCTATTGAGGCTAGAGGTGGATATTCTTATTTCATTACCTTTACAGATGACAAATCAAGATTTGGGTATATATACCTAATGAGATATAAATCTGAAGCTTTTGAAAAGTTCAAAGAGTTTAGGAATGAAGTGGAGAAACGGCGTGGCAAGATGATTAAGACATTACGATCAGATCGTGGTGGTGAATATTTGAGCCACGAGTTTCAGGATTATCTGAGAGAAAATGGAATTCTCTCACAACTTACTGCTCCTTACACACCACACCAAAACGGTGTCTCCGAAAGGAGAAACAGGACCTTGTTAGACATGGTTAGGTCTATGATGAGTGAGACTCAACTTCCAAAATCGTTTTGGGGATATACCTTAGACACAGCGGCATACCTTCTAAATAGGGTACCGTCTAAATCTGTTCAGACCACACCATATGAGATATGGAGTGGTAAGAGACCCAACCTGAGTTACCTCAGGGTATGGGGATCGCCAGCTTATGTCAAAGCGTTGACATCAGACAAGCTTAGTGCTAAGAGTACTAAATGTCTATTTGTGGGGTATCCTAAAGGTACTAAGGGATACTACTTCTACTCCATGGAAGAACACAAAGTGTTTGTGTCAATGAATGCTAAGTTCCTTGAGAAGGATTTGATCTCTCAAGGAGGCAGTGGGAGTAAGATTGATCTTGAAGAAGTGCAAAATCCACAAGAACAGATTGAGGAACCCGAGTCTGCTCCGCAGGCGACGTTCTCCAATGGAGAAGTAAACACACAACTCCGTAGATCTACGAGGGTCATCCATCCACCTGAGAGGTACGGGTTTGTGATTGAGAATCAGCAAACTGTTGAGGATGATGAACCAAGTAACTACGAGGAGGCGGTCAAAGATGTTGACTCCTCAAGATGGCTTGAAACCATGGAATCTGAAATGGATTCGATGTATCAGAACAAGGTATGGACCTTGGTTCCTAAACCGCAAGGAATAGTTCCTATCGGTAATAAATGGGTCTTTAAAAGAAAGACCGATGCAGATGGCAACGTTCAGACCTACAAAGCTAGGTTGGTGGCGAAAGGGTATCATCAAAGACAAGGAGTTGACTATGATGAAACTTTCTCACCAGTTGCCATGATCAAATCTATTAGGATCATGCTTGCAATAGCAGCATACCACGATTATGAAATTTGGCAAATGGATGACAAGACCGCCTTCTTGAATGGGTTCTTGAAGGAGGAAGTGTACATGACACAACCTGAAGGCTTTGAAATCAAAGATCAGGAGCATATGGTATGCAAACTACAAAGGTCAATATATGGGCTAAAGCAAGCATCAAGGAGTTGGAATATACGTTTTGATGAAGTCGTTAAGAGTAACGGTTTTATCAAGAACGAGGATGAACCTTGTGTTTACAAAAAAGGTTAGTGGGAGTAATGTCGTCTTCCTAGTGCTTTATGTAGATGACATATTGCTAATAGGAAATGACATCCCCACATTAAAAAGAACGAAAGAGTGGCTTTCAGAAAACTTCACCATGAAGGATTTGGGAGAGGCAGCCTTTATACTTGGTATAAAGATCTATAGAGATAGATCCAAGAGGCTGCTGGGTTTATCTCAATCCACGTACGTTGACAAGATGCTAAAGAGGTTTAGCATGGAAGGGTCGAAAAGGGGTTTTCTTCCTGTCAGTCATGGGGTACACCTATCAAGGGCTATGTGTCCTAAGTCACAGCCTGAGAAGGATCGCATGAGTGGAATTCCATACGCTTCGGCTATTGGATCCATCATGTATGCCATGATATGTACGAGACCAGATGTCTCATATGCTTTAAGCATTACGAGCAGATACCAGTCAGACCCTGTAGAGGGTCACTGGACGGCAGTCAAAACCATCCTTAAATACTTAAGAAGAACTAAGGATGCGTTTCTGGTCTATGGTGGGGTTAATGAGTTAACAGTGAAAGGGTTCACTGATGCCAGCTTTCCGAGTGACTGCAAGTCACAGTCAGGATTCGTATTCACCTTAAATGGTGGGGCAGTGTCTTGGAAAAGTTCCAAGCAGGAAACAACAGCAGGTTCAACGACAGAGGCTGAATACATAGCTGCTTCAGAAGCAGCTAAGGAGGCAGTGTGGATCAAGAAGTTCATAAATGAACTAAGGGTGGTTCCAAGCGTGGATGAGCCCATACAGTTGCTTTGCGACAACACAGGAGCCATTGCGCAGTCAAAGGAACCTAGGTCTCATCAAAGATCTAAACACGTGCTCCGCATAGGCTGTTTCTCAGAGAAAACATGATAGTCATTATGAGGCTTTGGGCATACGACTTAGGTCTGATTGGCTCTAGGCCAAGTGGGAGCTTGTTAGCATATGGGTGTCCTAGAGACAATCTTTTGATTAAATAAAGGACACTAGATGTAGAACTTTGTTTGTCGCAAATAAATGAAAGCACTATTTATTTAGTTTCATATTGTGTCTCGATATTATTGTTAATATTATATGAACGAACTGGATAAACCCCTTGGAATAGAACAAGTATCTCTTGAGTATCTGTGATGAGATCACGATCATGAGGATTCAAGGATATTGCATGTCTATTCCTAATTATATGTTCCTAGTCTAGAGATACTGAGTTTGGGGATCAGTGATCTCGAGTAAGACTAGTACGACTTATCTACTTGTATATGGATACAAGGTAAAAACCTCATGAGCTGCAGATATAGAGATATCTTAGCTAAAGTTGTGGGTGGACCTATAAGAGTATAGCTCGCACTGAACAGACCCGAAAAAGAGACTCTATGAGGAAATCTCACAGATAGTGTCATTAGAGTAATCTCTTTATGTTTGGGTATGTCTTTCCTTAGACCAGAAGTTATTGCCTAGACTGTGTTCTTGAAGGCATGTCTTGATTGTATGCCTCGTCTGCCTGAAACATGGAGACTCATAGGTATACTGTTGGGCGTGTCCTTAAAGGGCACAGGGCTAGGGTAATAAGCTGAAGGAATTAGTCAAATCTCTGTGAGAGATTAGGTTATTTGTAAACCGGAGAAATCGGGATGACATTTACAGGGACTCGGGAATCTATGCATAGTAAAAGAGATCATGAGATGATCTGCCTTTAGAGTCAGTAAACTGAAGATTCCCTATTTCGAATAAAGCTTACCCTAAACCGTAGGGGTTGATACATTTCCTTACCCTAAGTTAATGGGAAGATAATCGAGACGAAGGGAAATACATACGGTAACCAAATATGTGCAATAGGATGATCAAGTCATTAATCTGACTAGTTCTGGGGCAACAAAGCATTGCTAGTGCTCTGTGTTGTCATTAATTGGGTTGTGGGCTTGTTGTGCACAATCCCAGTTATGTCAGAAGTTAAGTTGGACCTAATGGGTCACACACTAACACCTTGTAGTCATGATGGACTAGCTTTAAAGGTATTGGGCCTAATAATGGTTGTTGGCCCAAGAAGCTGTTTGGAAACCCACTTAAATGGGTGGATGGTGCATGGAGCTTAGTAATGTGCTGGGATAGTCCAAGCCATTACTAATTAATTTAATTAGTTAAATTAATAAATCAAACATTTGAATTTGGAATTTTGAATTTGAAATTTGAATTTTGAAATTTGAATTTGGAATTTGAATTTGAAATTTGAAATTTGAATTTTGAATTTTGAATTTTGAAATTTGAATTTGGAATTTGAATTTTGAAACTCGAATTTTGAATTTGAAATTTGAAATTTGGAATTTGAAATTTGAAATTTTGAATTTTGAATTTTGAATTTGAATGTTTGAACATTTGAATTCAAGTGTTTGAATTCGAATTTGAATTGGCTATGAAAAGTTGTTTCATAACAAAAGGATAAGATGAGATCTTTTGGAATATTCCCTGCAACAAGAAAAGGATATTTGATCTTATCCAATGATGAAGTGGTGCGCAAATTTGAATTCAAAGTGAGTGTTATTTTGTTATCTAAATGTACTACTATTCTGATTTGCTGGTTAAGAAATCAGTGAGTTAGTTGATTCAAAATTTGAATGCAACTACTCAATGTATCTGGACTCAAAATAGGACAAAATGGGGCGCATAATATGGTTGTTCATATGATGATAATTAGGTCAGAATCTTGAAAGGATAATGACCTAATCTTATAAGGATTCAAATGCAAGGTGGTTAGCAATTTTGAATTGCAAACAAATCCTTGATTCCCTCCAACCATGCGCATATTTGGTGGGATTTTCAAGTAAGAAAATCTTATCATTCCATCCTACTAATTAACCTACCTTGTGCGCACAAAGGGTAGAATTATTCACCTTAGGATTTTTCACAAAACCTAGCCTACACTCCTTCATCTCATGCACCATTCTGTAGGGTAGTTCACTACACCTCTCCAAACATAATACCTAGCCTCCACCTTCACCACTTGTGCGCATAGCAAGCCTCATTGTGGTGATCATCTGGTGGCTTTCAAGAAGGCATTCTTGCATCATAGACGAACGGTGGTGTGGATCACCATTAGAGGGTTTGAACCCTTCAAGCCTGACATCTGATCTCCCTGACTGATCAGGCCAAAAACAAGGTAACATCATGTTGTCTTAAAGCATGAACCCATGTGTGCATGTATGTTTCCGCAGTAAAAAATTTGTTTTTACACCTTACATGCATCGACCTTCAAATGCCAGTTTACTTTCAAACATGGCTAAACCGAGGACACGAAAGCTTACCTTGCAAGCTAGCTTTCCAATGCCAAGAGTCCAACCACTCTCAAAGCCCAAACACAGCAGTATCACAATCTGTTATGGACCAATAATATATCATTAACCACAAACCATACGTATACAACTCAAAGACAACGCCTTTCCTTTACGTTTTACGTCTCAAGGCTCCATACAAAGCCATAAGCCCTTAAGCACTTAGTTCTGACTTAGTTCAATTAATACAGAAGTTCAACTTCATCAATCTAGGGTCCACAAACCCCCAATACTCAGTTCTGGATGAACTGTAAGCTACTGTTCCTTGCAAACCCAGAATATCTGGATATATGTCGGGGGCATATCCGGATATCACAGAACCCTATATCCGGATATCAATATCATGATATTGTAAGAACCCGCACCCATTAATTAAGGAAAATAATTAATTAATTAAGTAAATATAAAAATTAGGAGATAAGTCCATAATTGACCCTAATAATTAATATGAGGTATAAATAATTATGTTGAGTTAGTATAAATATTGTAAGTCTCTTTTCGAGTGAAAAGTGCAGATACCGGCTCTGCTTCTCAATATAAATGGGTGTCGATAAAGTATCCCGGAAAATTATAATAAAAATATGAATATTTCTAGAAAATTATGTAGGACTAGTAAAATGAGTTTCAGGGCAAAATAATGAGAACTGGTGCCAGAACGGATACTGGATATGGAAAAGCGCGTATCGGAAAGGTACTGCAAAAGTTAAATAAAAAATATGATAAATCTTAGAAAAATATGTAGGTTCAGATCCCCAAGTTTGGGATTAAAATGATAAGCAGATCTACGAGGGTTAATACTGCATGAGATCACTTGACAGTTATAAATAGCCTCTTTACGCATAACCCTAGGTCAGAAACCTAGTGCCTCCACTTGCCCAAAAAGGCTGATGTGAAGCGTCTCTCTTGTTCCAACTTGCTTTCTCCTCCTTTTTGTGAGTCAAGGGAAAATCCTCTTCCTTGATTCCTCTTCGAAACACTGTGGGTGTGTGAGAAAACCTTGTGTGAGTAAGAGTCATCATTGGGGGGTGAGCAGAGGATCTGATCCCGAGCGTTTGGCTGCTGATTGGTGGTGTTCAAGGGGTTGTGTTCTGAGTTTGAATCCTAGGGTAAGCTTTCTTGATCTGATCATGTTTTTATTCGGTAAACATGAAGCCTTGATGCGAATAAAGAGTTAAAGATGGTAATTGGGGTTGGATAAGGGTAATCACACCTAGAATTATAGGTTTAACCTTCTGGAATCATGATATGAACCATGGTTGGGAAGGGTGTTTCGCGAAATGTAGAAATACATTCTGTCGCGAAATATCCAGATATGATATCCGGATATTGATATCGGGATACGGGGTCTCTGATATCCGAATATGGATATTCGGATATTGATATTCGTATATGTCCCCGACGAATATCCAGATATTCTGGGTTTTCGAGGAACAGTATCTGTACTCTTCATAATGAAGGTTGTTATGGGTTTGTGAACCCTGGATTGATGAAGTAGAACTTCTTTAACAAATAGTTAAGACAGAACCTAAGGGATTAAGGGGCTTGTGGCTTTGTAGAAAGTCTAAATGCGTAAAACGTAAATGGAAATTGTAGTTTTATGATTTGAGTTTGTAGAGTTTAAATATTGACATAATTGATGGTTCAAAATAGATTTTGAATCTGTTATTTTTGGACTGGGAGCTTGTATGGATTCGTGGCTTGGGTAGTGAGCTTGCAAAGTAAGCTTTCGTGTCCTCGGTTTAGCCACCTTGTGGTTCCACCATACCCCTGGGGGGATGGTTATATGCATGATGTGCTTTCATGCTTTTATATTTGAAATGTTTTAAGTTGTTATGTGCAATGGCTTTTAATATGTATGTGTTGTTCCACCTAGACGGCAAGCCTGAGTATGTAGCGTCATACAATATGGTGGGGCTGTGGGTGGGTGCAAGTAGCGTCTTGCACTATCTGTAGGATTTAGACGTATTTCCTGCATTTCTCTGGCCAGTAGAATTGATTTGACACACATTACATGATTATCTGTTGCTTTTCACTGTCTTTAGAACTTATATTACACATGTAAGTGAGCTCGGGGTGGAAGATCCTTGAGGATCCCTTGTCTTACTGAGATTTCTTGTGTAACATCCCGCATAATTAGGAATGAGTGTATGAATCTAATTATTTTAAGAACTCAAACTTTAGTTAAAAAGGGAATGGAATTAATTTAATCATAACATATAAAGGCTTTAGTTTGCACTTAAATTACAATTAGAAGGTATGTGATAGGTGAAGTAGTAGGTTGTATGCACATAAAATAGGTCAGCCTTTGGACATCTCTCTTTGGGTCTTCTCACTAGAAGGGCGCGGGCCACTTGTCTGTGATGCTCTAATATTGTCTTTTCTTTATTCAAGGTAACCTACATATTATTTTTCTAGAAGCCACCTGTCCTTTTTATCTTCTCTGGATGCGCCAAGTACAGGGGGAGAGTTGCAATTGCTTGTAGTAGTAGCTAAGCAATCAGCCTTGTTATCCTTTTAGTCAACCCTTTATCCTTTGATTCTTGCGCTACCTTGGTCAGTGAGCAAGCTGATTGCTTGTGTCTTTAGACAACCACAAGTCATGCCACTTCCTCATCATTTCCTGTGCGCATAATGAAGGCAAATTCTGACTTGCTTTTGCAGCAAACTAACCCACTCAGCCTGCACATTTCAGCCTGTGCAGGCCTCTTAGCCCCTTTTTTTTTGCTGCAAGTACGCCACCTCCTCCCCCTCTCCTTTGCATGAAAGCCACCTAGCTCTTCATGGCATTGCTTGTGTGCCATCTACCTTGTCCTTTCTCTTGCATGACTGCCACGCCATTCTCCTCCCCACCTCTCTACTTGCGCACCTCTAGGACACCAAATCTGTTTCTTTTTATTTGCTGGGCATAGGTGCAGATTGTGCAATAGTTCATCACCCTCTTCTTCCTCTCATGCGCTTAGTGTGGGATCTCAAATAAGACCCAACCTACTCATCCCCTTTTCATTGAATCAAACTTAGCAGCCTGGAACATATCCTTGACTACAAACTTCCTCCCCTCTCAAACTGCAACCGCAGACCGAATGCCAAGGGAGACTAGACTCACATCTTCTTCTCATTCTATCCCTCCAACCGTACTCCTTGGGAATAGGATAAACCATGTTTAACATATCTTCCTCCACCCCTTCTTCAGACCGAGAACTCTTAGGAGATGAACCTCCATTCAAGTCTTCTTCTCTTCCCTCTTTGGTTCGGCGGTGTGCAGCAAGCATGGGACTGCCACTTGAACTCATCATCCATTCTCCTCTCTTGTTCAGCCGAAGCCCAACTTCAAAGAGATGAGCCTTTGCCTGCAGCTGAATCGGACCCTTTGGAGCATGGGATGATGGGGATGTTGTGTATCCCTTTGTGATTATTCTCTTGCTGATTATTGAACTTTGTGGTCCCTTGTAGAAGTTAAGACTCAGACTTCAAACTATCTCCTTCATCATTCTTGTTTCGGCCAGTATGAGTAAATTAGAAGGATTATGTTCTGTCATTTTATTCCCTGCAAGGTTCGGTTGAATGACAACAGCCCAGGGAAAGCTCAGCTCACCTCTCCTTCTTAGTCACACAGATTTCATGCCATTTTCATTCCCTCCAGTACCCCACCAAAGTCAAGAGCCCAAAGAAGAATCAGCACCTAAGTCTCCATTATTCTCTTCTTCTTCATTTGGCCGAACATCCACCAACTAGGAGCTGATGTATTCGTCTCCTTCTTATTATTTCTCCTAAGCCAACTCTTATTAAGCCTCTCCCCGTGCTGCACTTGATGTGGCTCAGTTTGATGCCTTTCTCCACTGCATGCAGACGTGACCCAAGCCTTGCACCAACCTTTATGCCTCTCTTGTGCTCGGTCAAACTCCAACCAAGAAAGTATAGTGTTCGTACATCCTTGCCAACTTTCACCAGAATTCGTAGCCTTGAAGACCTGCTAGGAGCTTGAGAATTTTTAATGGAACTCTTGGTGGCTGTTTGCTGTGAACCGATTTTGAAACTTGTGGGTACATGCATGAGTCTCTCCACCACTCTATCTCTGTCAGCTGAACTTAAGACCATTGTTCCTCCCCTCATTCCCTTCCTTAAGCCGCATGTTTTTGGAAAGGAAACATGAATACCACACACACACATCTTCTACTCCCTTCTCTGCATGATTTGGAGGAGTGGCAGCGGCCTAGGAGAGCGCAACATGAGTCCATCCCTCCTATTTTCTTGTTCAGTAGTGTCCTTCCAGTCATAGTGGTGTAGAAACTTCCTACTCCCTCGTTCATCTTTTCCTCCTTGACTTGTTGAGGAGATTCAATAGCATGCAGATTACTTCTTTTGGCTCCTAATGGAACTCTCCTGCATGCAGCCTCAAGCATGACTTCGGACAAGGAAGACCTTCATCCTTAAAAATTCTGATTTACCTTCCATTGCTTGGTAGAACAAGTGAGTAGTTCACATCTTACTTGCTTTCTGATTTCGGTTCATGAGGGCAAGAGAGGGCTGTTCTTTATGTGCTCTCTGTTCTTATTGGTTTTATTGTGGGAAGGTTAAACCACTACCTCTCTTCTGGTTGGCGAGCTTGGACTGACTTGGGGAGCAGCTTGGGAACACACGAAAGGTAGGAATCTGAAACTAAACTCTCTCTTCTTTCCCTCTGATTCGGCCTTTTAGTTTACACTAGGAGAAGACGTTTGTCCTCCCTCTCTTTTGCTTTCTGCCGTTGGAAAACCTCAGGGACTTGATGCTTGTAAGCACTAGGAGAATCGATTTGAGAGCTTGGAAATAGCTCCCATTAATCTTATTGGATTGCCCTCGGATTAGGAATATTTAGTGGGACTTGCATGTGTTAAAAAGTTGATAGGCTTTGCATATGCTTAAAAGAATATATATATATATATAGAAAGCAGGCCGAAGAGTATATGAATCAAGTCTAAGTGGTATTGGTAGTGTTTGTAGATAAAACTTGTGTGCACCTAGTTGGTGAACTAACCCCTGTATGCGCTAGGAACTATGTAGACAGCATGATAGATTTCTTTATCACCCTCCTAAACCGTGGAGAACATGTGTATAATTAACCATGTTAAGCTCCTAGGTGATCGGCTGTACAAGTGGAACCTGTATGCTTGGGACTTTTAAGATAACAGTTTTAAAATAGAAGCTGTACGCCCCAAAGTGACATTGGGATTAAGTCACATGTTATGTAATTGTTAGAGTAAAATATAAGGCAGAGAACTATTGATATTAAAGTATAATAAATCAGTTAGAAGTGTAGGATGAAAATAAATTTGGAAGTACGAACCCCTTTTACTTACCTGTGTCCGGTCTCTTTATGCAATTGAATGGAGATTGTACCTTGTTCTCATTTCTTTTGGTTCTGTAAGTAGCCTTGGTCACACCTTGAATAGATTTATAACTAGCATACCTTATGTCCGTGACATTGTAAATTACAGCATAAAAATGATAAAGAAGTGACACATAATTATTGGATAAGAAACCGTTTATAAGCCCAGAATCTAGGAGGAGGGAAAAGCTTAGTAAGGCATAGGAAATATATGTAATAAATTCTGATTTGGTGCATATGTTTGTTTAGGTGCCCAAGGTCCCTTAAGATCGGACTGTTTGATGATGTTTGGAATGCTTGGTTAAAAAGAATGTTAAAGACTTGAGGTAAGTGTCAGGCGATATTGCCTAATGTGACTATTGACTACTGGTATAAAATTGTGACATGATGCTCCATATGCCGTAAAAATATTATGTTCCATTATGATGAAAGGAAACTGCCAAAAATGTGCCGTGATGGCTATATGATTATGAGGTAAAGACGTTATGTGGCAGCATAACGCATATGAAAGGTATATAAGCATGCACCTTACATCATACCGCATTTTTACGCTTTGTGTGTGAAAGCATAGCATGACATGCATATATCATGATCATATAGGCCTTGTTTTAGAATAGTTATGTACAGGAACATGTGTTTGAGCAAGCATCATATAGGCATCCCCAAGGTACCGGGGTATGGGACACTTGGCATCAGTCCGCATAGGCCCACAGTTGGAATCCACATGGAGCTCAGGTGCCAAGGGTATATTTGATTCCACTGTGAAGTGCGCGCACGACGGTGCTAAAAGCGCAAAGGAAAGGCGTTATATACGCAATATATGAATATGAGGAAAAGGAACAGCGTTATATGCGCTATATATATATGAATATGATGAAAAAGAAAAAGAAAAAGGAACAAGGATATGTTGAAGTGACTGTTTATGATTTTGTGCCTAGTTAATACTGTTATATTACTGGTTTTGTTGCCACACTACTGGGATTTTTCTCACCCCTTCGGGGCTGCTATTTTCCAAAATGGCAGGAGGACGTAAAAGCTGTTAAAGAAGTGAAGTTTGCTGTTGCTTGCTGGTGCTTGGATTTTTGCTGTTACTGTTTGAATGTTGGATGACTGTAATGCTTTATATTTTTGGATGACTGTAGACTTTATCATCTCTATTTTACCCTGAACCTTTATGAACAGCGGCTGTTTTGGGAAAATCAGAAAAACGTTTTGCAAAGAGAATTTTTAACTAAGTGCTGAATTTTTACCAGTTTTACAACTACTTTACGGGTCATGTTCAAGGGGCAAATGAACTCCGATTTACTATTATTTTATATGCACGCGAAGCCCCAAGAATGTACTTTCAAACTGTGCAGGTCTCATTTTTATACGAAACCCACACAAACTCCAGTAAGCTTCGCCTTACAGCATGTTTCCAGAAAACGGACAGGATTCACCAGCATCTTACGTGTCCTGTTCCGTGGGGCTATTCACCTCCGATTCGCGCATAATTTATATGTACGCGATGCCCCGGATGTCTAGTTTTTCAGAAGCTTGGAATATTTTTTATCGCATCTGAATTCGATTTTATACAAATTTTATAAGAGAGCAAGGTTTTCTGAAAAGTATAGAAAATTCAGCAAAAGGTTTTTATCATTGACCTTTTCTATGTTTGAAAAACGATTTCATTTTTCTCAAATTGTTTTTATAAGAATCAAACCTGGACTTTTCAAGTTTCCAAATTAAATGATGTTTGATAAAGCTTTAAAATTTATGAGTTTCATACCGCTGCAACTCTAATACGATTCATCAAACAACCCTCTTGGATGTATACAAGAGTGGGTGTTACATCTTGTTTGAAATCTCACCCCACGTTTGGGGCATTATTTCAGGTCAGGTAACGCTGGGGTTGATACCTCAAGCGGCAGGAGGCCGGAGCTGACTTGGGGAGTGACTGTTATGCATATGCTGGATTTTATTTACTGCTTTTCTGTCTTTAGTTTCAATTATATGATATTTATGTTGAGACACTTTTGATGATGTATTTTGTCTTTGTGAGCATGGGGATTGTCCATGCCACGTTTGTTTACGTTGGATATTATGACGAGTTGTAATAATATTTAGCGGGCCACGTTTTTTTTATGAATTTATGAGTCATAAAAGGGTAGCAGTTATGGATTTTTATTTTTAATGGCATTTATGAGTCATAAAAGGGTAGCAGTTATGGAGTTTTATTTGTAAAGGCATTTATGAGTCATAAAGGGTAGCGGTTATGGAGTTTTATTTTTAATGGAATTTATGAGTCATAAAGGGTAGCAGTTATGGAGTTTTATTTTTAATGGAATTTATGAGTCATAAAGGGTAGCAGTTATGGAGTTTTATTTTTATGGAATTTATGATTCTTAAATTGTTGCAGTTTTAGATGTCTTTTGCAATCATATACAGGCGATATTTTGTAAATAAATTGGTAATACAACTTGGTAAATTATATGACGTCATAACTGAATTAAAGAAAAAGATTATTCTGCATTTTTAAGTAAGCAAGGCTTAATACGGTAATTTGTTAACAACCGGGTATACACGGGGTGTTACATTTTATGGTATCAGAGCACTTTCGGGGGAAAAGCTTGTATGTGTTGCAAATAACTTAGGATGTTTGGTGGTGTGTCTGTGTCGTGTGTTCTCTCTCTTGGGTTTTATTATGATGATGCATATGTGATCACATCGCGTGGGCCTGATCAACTCATCCGTTGTGTAACTTGTGCAGAGTCATGGTAATGCCTGGGAGGAACCGTGAGACAACTGAGGGTCAACGCGACCCGTTCCTGACTGCATTAGCTGAGATGTAGGCGTCTGGATTAGCCGATCAGGAGGCCATTAGATTGGCAAACCTAGCGATGATGGACGTCATTCGAGAGGCGAACCAGAAAGCCATTGAAGATGTAGTGGAGGCGAATTGGCTGGCGTATTGACCATGCTACGGGTCGTATTGGAGGAGATAAGGATTGGTCATTTTAATGGCCAACACCCTCCGCTGCCACCAATTCCATCCCCACATCGGTTTGGGAGTGGAATTAGTGGGATGCTAGTTGGGAATGAGTCCTCGTTGTTAGGTGCAGCAAGTGTGGGAAGACCCACAAGGGTACTTGCTTGCAAGGACAAAAAGTATGTTTCAGATATGGCAAGCCAGGTCATCTTACTGATGTGTGCGTTACCAATGTGGAGCGAGCTACAAGAGTACAACAGGTTTCAGTATGTCACATGGAATGGATCGCTGGATCAACATCCAAAGACTTCGATACTTACATTCAGCAGGGCTATGATCTCGAGGAGATTCGCGTGGGTCACAAGGCAAAGAAAGTCAAAGAATCTAAGGCTAAGAGAGCCAGTGATTCCATTTCCTGGAAGGACAAGAAGTTTAGAGGAAAAAGAAAAGGGAAGTAGCTTCAAGTCAAACAACTGTGCAACAAATTCAAGAGGTCTATTTCTCTGGTAGACAACTTTGCTAGACCTTTGATTATCCCGCAGTGTGTAGGTTGCGGAAAGGAGCATTTGGGACGATGTGCTACTGAAGAGTTGTTATGTTACCAAGGTGGGAAGTTTCATTTGGGACGATGTGCAATCGGTCAGACTATATGTTTCCAAGGTGGCAAGGAGGGCCACTATGCTAGGGCGTATCTGTCGTCTATGGCGAGGGCTGCAACAGTAAGACGACTCCTATTTAGATGTTTCCTACATCACCAGAGACTGACCATGTTATGCATCGGATCGACCGCAGTCTGATAGAGCTCCGAACCTTGTTAAAGGTACTGCCACCATTGGTGGTAGAGTTTTGATTCTATGTTTGATTCCGGGGCTACGCATTCCTTATTGAAACCCCGATGTTTGTGGGGTTTGAGTTGCCCATGTTTGTTCCTTCTCCACCGTTGCGGGTGACTACCACCACCGGAGAAAGTGTGATACGACCACTGTACATTGAGATGTCGTGTTTCAGTGGAATGGTCGTGAGTTCTCAGTAGATCGGGTGGGATTTCCGATGGATAAATTTCGGAAATCATCCTTGGCATGGATGGATTGTCCAATAGTTGTGTGATTGATTGTTGTTGTGCCAAGCGAGTGGTGATGTCTCCGAGTGATTCCACAGCCAGTTCCTCACCTTTTTCATTGCTGCGGGCTAGGAGAGCCTGGTGAGCAGGGACATCGGTTATGTCATGATTGAGAGGTTTGGTGAGTAGGACACAGGAGGATCTCACTGGCGTTCCTGTGGCGAAGGAGTTCCTCGAGGTGTTCCTTGAGGAGATTCCTGAGTGTCCGCCACAGCGGGAGATAGCGTTCTCCACTAAGTTGTTGCCTGGTGTGGGGCCTATTTCAGTAGCTCCATACCGGATGTTTCGCCAGAATTGGCTGAGCTGAAGAATTTTGTTGGGAGTCTTTCGGCGAAAGACTTCATCCGACCGAATGTGTCTCTATGGGAAGCAGCGGTCATTTTAAGGTATTATGCCTTACGCCATTACTTAATTGTGATGGTGCTTTGTTTGAGAATGTGAAATTCTCTTCAGGGAAACTGAGTGTGTAACACTTGGAATTTATGGCAAAGGCCAAGCGTGATTTTGTATAGGTGAGGCAGTGCATGTACAATTCGTTTATAAGTTGAGTGGTCTCCATGACTTTAGGATCTTATGTTGGTTATTGATATGCATCATAAGTAGTTGGCATGTTAACACCAGGGATAGTGTTAAGCATGAAATAAGTACGATAATTATAGTAATATATCAATATTATTTCACCTTTGACTGACACTTACTTTTGCAGATACCATGGAGATTGAGGTATACCGTTACTTAGAGTTTTTAGTTTGTTATTGCAATTGAAATTGAAAATTTTGCAGGTGTACGTGAACTAACGTACGTCACTATGAGAATTAGTACGTTAACTAATATGATCATGATTTCGTATTGTGGAATGAATATGAATTTATTTCGAGGATATTGATTATGAATTGTAAGTCGTGTCGATTTTAGAGTCATGGAGTAGGACCAAACTCACTCAAGTCTTGTGTGGATTAGAGTTGTGGGGTGGGTCATCTCTATTGAGGGAGTGACTGGGGATCCCAGTGAATCGAATGAAGTTTTTCATGTCATTGCGAAGTTTTGAGATCTGACGATGACATCTTTATTTGGGGGTGCACTTCTTGAAATAAAAACCGTGCAAGTTGAGAATGAGCTCATGGAAAATATTAAAGAGGCACAGGTGCAAAGAGAGTGTCTAGATTATGTGAAGAACCAGGATGGTGTGTCTTAGAATAAGGATGGATTGCTTATGTTTCAGAAGAGGATTGTAGTTCCTCGAGGTCCTTTGATCGAAGAGGTTATGGCAGAGGCCCATAAGGGCCAATTTACTATCCACCCTAGTGCCACAAAGATGTACCAGGACTTGAAGAGAAATTTTTGGTGGCCGTGTATGAAGAAAGACATAGCGGTGTATGTATCCAAATGTTTGATTTGCCAGAAAGTAAAGATAGAACACCAAAAGCCATTGGTAAACTTCAACCTCTTGAGATACCGCAGTGGAAGTGGGAGAGTATTTCCATGTACTTCATGGTGGGGTTGCCCAAGACTCAGGTTGGTCGTGATTCGATATGGGTAATCGTGGACAGATTGAAGAAGTCTGCCCATTTTCTTCCAGTGAAGGTGAGTTTCACTAATGAGCAGTTAGCCAGACTTTATGTACGCGAGATTGTGAGGCTTCACGGGGTGCCCGAGAGTATCATTAATGATAGGGACCCGAAGTTCACATCTCGGTTCTGGGAGGCGCTGCAGGAGGCTTTTAGTACGCAGTTGAGACTGAGTACAGCCTATCACCCTCAGACTGATGGACAGACTGAGCGGACCATCCAGACATTGGAGGACATGTTAAGGGCTTGCATGTTGGAGCAGGATTCAGCATGGGATAGGTACCTGCCGTTGGTAGAATTTTCATACAACAACGGTTTCAATGCTAGCCTGGGCATGGCACCCTACGAGGCGCTGTATGGTAGGAGATGTCAGACTCTTACATGTTGGTCTGAGGTTGGGGACAAAGAGTTGTTTGGATTGGATTTTGTTCAGGACACTACCCAGCAGGTGCAGAATCGCCATAAGAGCTACTATGATGTCAAGCATCGTACACTAGAGTTCAGTGAAGTTAAGCACGTGTTTGTGAAACTTTCACCAGTCACGGGTGTTGGACGGGCACTCGAAGTGAGGAAGCTGAGCCCGCGATTCATTGGGCCTTATCAGATTCTTGGTAGGGTAGGACCATTTGCCTACCGGCTTGCCTTGCCTCCAAACTTGGCCAACATCCACGATGTGTTTCACGTGTCTCAGCTTCGGAGGTACATAGCAAATCCTTCGCACGTGGTGCAACCGGATGATGTGGAGGTTCGGGAGAACCTAAAGACTCCCGTCGAACCACTTAAGATTCTCGATCGTGGGGGAAAAGCAACTGAGGAGTAAGATCATTCCAATGGTCAAGGTGTAGTGGACTAGACGAACTACTGAGGAGTGCACTTGGGAGCATGAGGATGAGCTTCTTCGGCAATACCCCGAGTTTTGGGTAGGTATTTTTTCTGATTTTGAGGACAAAATCCTTAAAAAGGTGGGGTGAATGTAAGAACCCGCACCCATTAATTAAGGAAAAATAATTAATTAATTAAGTAAATATGAAAATTAGGAGATAAATCCATGATTGACCCTAAGAATTAATATAAGGTATAAATAATTATGTTGAGTTAGTATAAATACTGTAAGTTGCTTTTCGGGTGAAAAGTGCAGATACCGGCTCTGCTTCTCTGTATAAATGTGTGTCGATAAAGTATCCCAGAAAATTATAATAAAAATATGAATATTTCTAGAAAGTTATGTAGGACTAGTAAAATGAGTTTCAGGGCAGAATAATGAGAACTGGTGGCAGAACGGATACTGGCTATGGAAAAGCGCGTACCAAAAAGGTGCTGCGAAAATTAAATAAAAAATATGATAAATCTTAGAAAAATATGTAGGTTCAGATCCCCAAGTTTGGGATTAAAATGATAAACGAATCTACGAGAGTTAATACTGCGTGAGATCACTTGACAGTTATAAATAGCCTCTTTACACATAACCCTAGGTCAGAAACCTAGTGCCTCCACTTGCCCGAAAAGGCTGATGTGAAGCGTCTCTCTTGTTCCAACTCACTTTCTCCTCCTTTTTGTGAGTCAAGGGAAAATTCTCTTCCTTGATTCATCTTCGAAACACTGTGGGTGTGTGAGAAAACCTTGTGTGAGTAAGAGTCATCATTGGGGGGTGAGCAGAGGATCTGATCCCGAGCGTTTGGCTGCTGATTGGTGGTGTTCAAGGGGCTGCGTTTTGAGTTTGAATACTAGGGTAAGCTTTCTTGATCTGATCATGTTTCTATTCGGTAAACATGAATCCTTGATGCGAATAAAGAGTTAAAGATGGTGATTGGGGTTGGATAAGGGTAATCACACCTAGAATTGTAGGTTTAACCTTCTGGAATCATGATATGATCCATGGTTGGGAAGGGTGTTTCGCGAAATGTAGAAATACATTCTGTCGCGAAATATCCGGATATGATATCCAGATATTGGTATCCAGACATTGATATCGGGATACGGGGTCTCTGATATCCGAATATGGATATCCAGATATTGATATCCGGATATGTCCCCGACGAAAATCCGGATATTCTGGGTTTTCGAGGAACAGTATCTGTACTCTTCATACAGAAGGTTGTTATGGGTTTGTGGATCTTGGATTGATGAAGTAGAACTTCTTTAACAAATAGTTAAGACATAACCTAAGGGGATTAATGGGCTTGTGGCTTTGTAGAAAGTCTAAATGCGTAAAACGTAAATGGAAATTGTAATTTTATGACGTGAGTTTGTAGAATTTAAATATTGACATAATTGATGGTTCAAAACAGATTTTAAATCTGCTATTTTTGGATTGGGAGCTTGTATGGATTCGTGGCTTGGGTAGTGAGCTTGCAAAGTAAGCTTCCGTGTCCTCGGTTTAGCCACCGTGTGGTTCCACCATACCCCATGGGGGGATGGTTTATATGCATGATGTGCTTTCATGCTTTTATATTTGAATTATTTTAAGTTGTTATGTGCAATGGCTTTTAATATGTATGTGTTGTTCCACCTAGACGGCAAGCCTGGGTATGTAGCGTCATACAATATGTGGGGCTGTGGGTGGTGCAAGTAGCGTCTTGCACTATATGTAGGATTTAGACGTATTTCCTGCATTTCTCTGGCTAGTAGAATTGATTTGACACACATTACATGATTATTTGTTGCATTGCACTATTTTTAGAACTTATAATGTTAATTGTTTTAGAACTTATATTACACATGTAAGTGAGCTCGGGGTGGAAGATCGTTGAGGACCCCTTGTCTTACTGAGGTTTCTTGTTAGAAATCTCACCCCACGTTTGAGGCATTATTTCAGGTCAGGTAACGCTGGGGTTGATACCTCAGGCGGCAGGAGGCTGGAGCTGACTTAGAGAGTGACTGTTATGCACATGCTGGATTTTATTTACTGCTTTTCTGTCTTTAGTTTCAATTATATGATATTCATGTTGAGACACTTTTGATGATGTATCTTGTCTATGTGAGCATGGGGATTGTCCATGCCACATTTTTTTACGTTGGATATTATGACGAGTTGTAATAATATTTAGCGGGTCACGTTTGTTTTTTGAATTTATGAGTCATAAAATGGTAGCAGTTATGGAGTTTTATTTTTAATGGCATTTATGAGTCATAAAAGGGTAGCAGTTATGGAGTTTTATTTGTAATGGCATTTATGAGTCATAAAGGGTAGCAGTTATGGAGTTTTTTTTTTAATGGAATTTATGAGTCATAAAGGATAGCAGTTATGGGGTTTTATTTTTATGGAAATTATGATTCATAAATTACTGCAGTTTTAGATGTCTTTTGCAATCATATACAGGCGATATTTTGTAAATAAATTGGTAATACAACTTGGTAAATTATATGACGTCATAACTAAATTAAAGAAAAAGATTATTGCGCATTTTTAAGTAAGCAGGGCTTAAAACGATAATATGTTAACAACCGGGTATACACGGGGTGTTACAGATACCATATCCGGATGTCAATATCCGGATATTTCTCGAACAAATATCCGGATATTTCACGACAGAATGCAGTTTCTGCATTTCGTGAAAACATCCACCAAAAGGTCCAACTTTTAACACTTAAATACGTTAAAGCATGCATCTTGATTCAGTTTTTAAATCCACATACTTGTTGTTACTTAATTATCTCATTAACATGCCAAGATACAATCTTTAAAGAATTAAAACACATGATCAAGTGAGGGGACTTACTCAAGACTCCAACACAGCCACTCAAGTGCTCTTGGAGCTCACATACCAGTTACAAAGGTCTGACTTTGGGGAGAATGAAAATGGAGCAACTAGGTGAGTTCTTTCATCACCAAGGAAGCTACTTGGAGCTTAAAACAACCAAGAACAAGATGACTCTGGAGCAACTCTCAAACTCAGAACAAGAACCTCACAAACCAGCAACTCAAACACTCAGAAAAGGCCACCTTTCATTCTCATAAAGCCACTCACAAGTGTTTACAAGAAGGAAATGTGAAGGAAATCAAGAAAGTAAGTAACTTGGCCTCAAAGTGGAGAAGAGAACCCAAAGACAATGCTCCAGCTGACCAGTCCCCAAGCAATCACGTAGGAATTCTGTTTTCTAGGGTTTTGTGCCCCTCACAAGAGTATTTATAGGCCACTTAAGCCACAAGCGCGCAATATTAGCCTTAATAGCTACGCAAAACATTTTAATCCCAAACTTTGGAATCTTAACCTACTCAATTTTACAAGAATTAACATGTTTTTATTTTATTTTTTGGAGCACCTTTTCGGTACGCGCTTTTCCATAGCTAGTATCAGTTCTGGCATCAGTTCTCATTATTTTGACTTGAAACTTATTTTACAAGTCCTACATATTATTCTAGTAATTATCATGCACTTATTATAATTTTTCGGGATACTCTTTTGGTACGCATTTATACCGACTAGCAGAACCGATATCTGCAATTTTCTTCCGAAAAGTGACTTTAAGCATTATTACTCACTTATTATGATTATTAGTGCCTCATAATAATTATTAGGGTCAATTATGGAATTATTTCCTATTTCTCACAATTAATTAATTAATTACCTTAATTAACGGTGCGGGTTCTTACATTCACCCCACCTTTTTAAGGATTTTATCCTCAAAATCATAAACATACTTGTCTCGGAAGTCAGGGTACTGCCGGAGAAGCTCGTCCTCTCGCTCCCATGTACACTCCTCAGGAGTGCGTCCAGTCCACTGCACTTTGACCATCGGAATGGTCTTGCTCCTCAGCTGCTTCTCGCCACGATCGAGAATCTTGAGTGGTCCGACGGGAGTCTTTAAAGTTCTCCCGAACTTCCACATCATCCGGTTGCACCACGTACGAAGGATCCGCCACGTACTTGTGAAGCTGAGACACGTGAAACACATCGTGGATGTTGGCTAAGTTCGGAGGCAAGGCAAGTTGATAGGCAACAGGTCTTACTCTACCAAGGATCTGGTATGGCACAATAATTCGCGGGCTCAACTTCCTCACTCCGAGTGCTCGTCCAACACCGGTGACAGGTGAAAGTCTCACAAACACGTGCTCACCCTCACTGAACTCCAGTGGACAATGCTTGACATCGTAGTAACTCTTATGGCGATTCTGCGCCTGCTTCAGCTTTTCTCTGATCAACTGGATATGCTGGGTGGTATCTTGGACAAAGTCCAAGCCAAAAAGCTCCTTGTCTCCAACCTCAAACCAAGCAGGTAGGAGTTTGACACCTCCTACCACACAACGCTTCGTAGGGCGCCATGCCCAGGCTAGCATGAAAGCTGTTGTTGTACGAGAATTCAACCAACGGAAGGTACCTATCCCATGTTGAACCCTGCTCCAACGTGCGCGCTCTCAACATGTCCTCCAAGGTTTGGATAGTCCTCTCAGTTTGTCCATCAGTCTGAGGGTGATAGGCGGTACTCAATCTCAACTGTGTACCAAAAGCCTCCTGTAGTGCCTCCCAGAATCGAGATGTGAACTTCGGGTCCCTATCACTGATGATACTCTCGGGCACCTCGTGAAGCCTCACAATCTCGCGAACATAAAGTCTGGCCAACTGCTCTATAGTGAAGCTCACCTTTACTCGAAGAAAATGGGCAGATTTCGTCAATCTGTCCACAATGACCCAGACAGAGTCACAACCCGCCTGAGTCTTCGGTAAACCCACCACGAAGTCCATGGAAATGCTCTCCCATTTCCATTCCGGAATCTCAAGAGGTTGAAGCTTACCAGACGGCTTCTAGTGTTCAATCTTCACTTTCTGACAAATCAAACACTTGGACACGAAAACAACAACATCTTTCTTCATGCCCGGCCACCAGAAGTTCTTATTCAGATCTTGATACATCCTTGTAGCACCAGGGTGGATAGAAAACTAGCCCTTATGGCCTTCTGCCATAACCTCATCGATCAACGGACCTCGAGGGACCACAATCCTCTGCTGAAACATCAAAAGTCCATCCTCATTCCAAGACACACCGTCTTGGTTCTTCACGTAATCCAGACACTCTCTCTGAACTTGCGCCTCTTTGATCTTTTCCAACAGCTCGTTCACAACGTTTTCTGCCTCCATCTCGAAAAGTGCACTCTCGCACGAAGAGGTCACTGCCAACTTTCGGAACTTCGCAACCACATCAAAGTTATAAAGTAATGAACTGGACAAGCTCCTGGATTTCCGGCTCAAAGCGTCGGCGACCACATCGGCCTTACCAGGATGGTACTTCAGCTCAAAGTCATAATCCTTCAGGAAATCCATCCATCTCCTCTGCCTCATGTTCAGCTTTCTGGTCGAAAAGATACTTCAAACTCTTGTGGTCACTGAACACCACAAATCTCAAACCAAAAAGATAATGCCTCCAAATCTTGAAAGAAAACACGATAGCCACCAACTCAAATCATGAGTCGGGTAGTTCTCCTCATGAGGCTTCAACTGCCTCGAAGCAAAAGCAACCGCTCTACCAGTCTGCATCAAAACACAGCTCAGTCCCTTTCTAGAAGCATCATAGTAAAGCTCAAACTGCTCATCAGGATCAGGAAGGATCAACACAGGTGCGGTCTTCAATCTCTCCTTCAACTCATGAAAGCATTCCTCACACTCGTGAGTCCACACAAACGAAGTCTCCTTACGAGTAAGGCGAGTCAACGGAAGGACCATCTTGGACAATCCCTCAATGAACCTCCTGTAGTACCCAGCCAAACCCAAGAAACTCCTAACCTCAGAAACAGTCTTGGGCCTCGCCTAATCCATCACTGCCTCGATCTTGTTAGGATCCACTACAACTCCCTCAGCAGAAATCACATGCCCAAGGAACTTCACGGACCTGAGCCAAAACTCACCCTTGGAAGGTTTCGCATACAACTTCTTCTCCTTCAGCACTTGCAGCACAATCCTCAGATGCTCAACATGCTCTCCTCCGTCTTGGAGTAAATCAGAATATCGTCAATGAAGATGATCACGAACTTATCTAGGTACGGTTGGAAAGTCCTGTTCATGTAATCCATGAACACAGCAGGTGCATTGGTGAGTCCGAACGGAATCACCAAATACTCAAAATGACCGTATCTCGAACAAAACACGGTCTTAGGGACATCCTCTGGCTTCACCCGAATCTGATGGTATCCGGACCAGAGATCAATCTTCGAATACACGCAAGCACCCCTGAGCTGATCCAGCAAATCATCAATCCGTGGAAGGGGATGCTCATTCTTGATCGTCACCTTGTTCAGCTGTCTATAGTCGGTGCACAATCGCATTGTCCCGTCCTTCTTCTTCAAGAAGATAATCGGTGCTCCCCAGGGAGATACACTCGGTCTAATGAAGTCCTTCACCGAAAGATCTTTAATGTGCTTCTTCAGCTCTGCCAACTCCGGTGGCGACATCCGATATGGAGCTAATGAAATAGGCCCACACCAGGCAACAGATCTATGGAGAACTCTATCTCCCTCTGTGGCAGAAACTCAGGAATCTCCTCTGGAAACACTTCGAGGAATTCCCTCACTACAGGAATGCCAGTGATGTCCTCCTGTGTCCCACTCACCAAACCTCCCAACATAACATAACCATATGCCCCCTGCTCTCAAGGCTCCACCTAGCCTGCAGCAACGAAATGTACGGCGAGGAACTAGCTGTGGAATCACACGGAGACATCACCACTCGCTTGGCACAACAGTCGATCATCAAATAATTCATGGACAACCAATCCATGCCCAGAATAATCTCCAAGTTGGCCATCGGCAATCCTATCAGATCTACCGAGAAAACACGGCCATCCCACTGAAACGCTACAAAGCGATGAACAGTGGTAGAATCACACTTTTCTCCAATGGCGGTGGTCACCCGCAACGGTAGAGAAAGCACAGACATGGGCAATTCAAGCCCTAAAGCAATCGGGGTAGCAACAAAAGAATGCGTTGCCCCGGAATCAAACAACACATCAACTGCTGAACCACCAATGGTAACAGTACCTCTGACAAGGTTTGGAACTCTGTCTGATTGCTGTCGATCCAAGGTGTACACACGTCCAGTTGGAACCATATGCAAAGGAACTGCATGCACTGCAGTAACTCTCGCCGTCGCTGACGGACAATCTCTGGAGTAGTGGCCCTCCTTGCCACACTGGAAACATATCAACTGGCCTGTAGAACACGGCCCAAAATGAGTCTTCCCACATCCCGAGCATCTAGGAGCAGGAGGTCTCGCTGTACTCCCCTGAGCAGAAGTCCTCTTGAACTGGTTCGGCGCCTGCTGAGTCGCCATCTGTTTACCTTTACCTTTGTTTCCAAACTTCCTGTCTCTCCAAGAAGTAGAACTACCAGCAACCTTCGTCGTCTCAACAACCTTGGCCCTCTGGGCCTTGCTCACGCTGCAAAAGTCCTCGATAACCCGACACTGCTGCACCAGTGTCCCAAAGTCTCTCGAAGCAGAAACGGCAAGGTGAGCAGCAATATCTTCACTAAGTCCTCTGCGGAACTTAGCTGCCAAGAAAACAGAAGTAGGCTTCTCCACCCGGAAATGAGAGAACTTGACCAGCTCATTGAATTTGGCCAGGTACTCGTCAACAGACAACAAGTCCTGAACCAACCTGTCGAACTCCCCCTGCTTCCTCTCCTGAGCGTCATATGGGAAGTATCGACCAATAAAGCAATCCTCGAAGAATGGCCATGTCATCACATGACCTTGCATCACGAAGAAGTGAGAGGTGTTCATCCAGCACTCATGGGCATCGCCCTCAAGCATGTAAGTCGCGAACATCAGCTTCTGCGGATCAGTGCACTGCATGACCCGAAAGATCTTGTCCAAAGCCTGGAGCCATCTCGCCGCAGCAATAGGATCATAAGACCCATCAAAAGAAGGTGGCTTATGCTTACGGAAAGCATTCAGTCGGCGGTCGATAGCATCTTGTTGTGCCGTCAGCACATAAGTAAATTCAAGCCAAAAAGAGAAGAATAATGAACTATTCTTCATCTAAAATGCAATGGTTCTTATTGTAATCCTTAAATTCCACTTTCAAGAGTGTTTAACTGATTTTATGCTCAAATTTCAGGAAAAACAAACAAATCTGGAAGGAAAATGAGGATTGGCCAAGAGTAAGATCCACGCTCACAGCGTGAAGTTAGCGCTGCAAGCGTGAACGCTCACAGCGTGAGATTGACGCTGCAAGCGTGGGATTACAGAGGCATCCACGCTCACAGCGTGAGATTGACGCTGCAAGCGTGGGTTATGAAAGCTACAGCTGAACTATCAAAGGGCAAAAGTGGAATAAAAGATAAAATGTTGGTCTTATAAATAAGGAGGTGCAAATTCTGAAAAGGACACTGATTTCTAAACCTAGAAGAGACCGCCATTGGAGAGAGAGGAGGTTGTTCATCGTTCTTTCTTCGTTCATTCTTGTAATTTACTTTCTTGTTGAATTTTATTTGAGATCAGCCATGAATATGGTTGGCTAGATCTTAGTATTGTGGTAAGGGTCACAACCCTGAATGTGAACCCCTTGTAGTTTGGATCTGATTTATATATGTTTATCCTTCTGCATCTATTTTCCTTCGCTCTTCATCTCATTGTTCTTTTAGATCTGATCATTCTAACAGATCACCAGGGTTAGGATTCACAATAGGGATATTGGGATCCTAATTCCCGAACAGGAGGAAAATAGCTGTTCATGTACGCACTAGGGATAGGCTACATGAACCGCAAACGCGAAAGATTCACCGAATTGCATGATTAACCTGAAAAGGAATCACTAAGGGATTAGGGTTCTAATAGGGTTAATAAGGTTAAGATCACTAAGGGATTAGGGCTTAACCAATTAAATAAAAGATGGTGAATCGTTTGATCAAAAGGGTAATTCATTTGTAAAGTTACATTCAGATTACAAGGTGGGGATCAGACAGGTGTTCGTACTCTTACTGCAATCTTTTCACAATTGTTTTTCACAACTCTTATAATTTAATCGTTCTTCATCTCTTTCTTCAGAAAACCCTAAAAATACGTTTTTACCTTTAGTTTTATTTTTCTCATCAATCAACAATATTTGTCACACCTATTTGGATTTATTCAACTTAAGGGGACTGGTTATTGTAGTACTTGGTCTACAATCCCTGTGGAGACGATACTCTACTTCATCACTTTTATTACTTGGAACGATCGGTATACTTGCCGAGTTCGCAACAAGTTTTTGATCTCTATCTTTAGCAACTTCCACAAAGGGCTCCATCACCCCAGTCAAATGACCAGTGCCCTCAACTTGGCTCTGGCTCTCATCCTGCAAACTAGGCGGTGGTGGAGGTGGAGGCGGTGGCGGTGGGAACTGACCAACAGCGGGACCAGCTCGCATCTCCTCCAACATGACCCTCATCATGGTCATGTTCGCCAAACGGTTCGCCTCAAGGGCATCCTCCGTGACTCTCCGGTTTGCTTCTCTAGCAGCGTCCAACATTGTCACGTTGGCCAAACTAGCGGCCTCCTGCATTTCAGCTAATGCAGTCAGGATCGAGTCTGGTTGACCCTCAGCAGTCTCGCGAGTTCTCCTCGGTAGTACCATTACTCTGCACAAGTTACACAAATTATGAGTTGATCAGGCCCACGCAATGTGATCACGTATGCATTATCATAATAAAACCTATTGGAGTAACACACAAGACAGACACAACCAAGCATCCTAGTTATTGCAATACATACAGGCTTTTCCCTAGAACCAGGCTCTAATACCATAAAATGTAACGCCCCGTGTATACCCGGTTAATTACATGTCATCATATTAAGCTACGCTTAATTAAAATGCGGAATATCTTTTTCTTTAATTCAATTATGACGTCATTATACTTAGCCAAGTTGATTACTTAATCAATTTCATAAAATGATGTCTGAACAATTAACTAACTGAAATATCGCATTACATAAATAAAGCGAGTATCTAAAGTCACGGATCTACAACACGTAGTCCAGACCAAAATCCTGATACATTATTATACCTTAAACTAAACAAGACATAAACAAGTCTATGTGGCATGGACAAACCCCATACTCACCAAATAAGGCTACAAAGTCCAACAACAGTCTCGACATCAAATAACATAAAGATGGCAGAAAACATAACATCAGCTAATATCCAATCATGACAGCAAACAGCAAGAATATAATCAACTAAGCTCTGGTCTCCTGCCGCCAGAGGCATCAGCCCCCAAGTTACCTGAACCTGAAATAAGCGTCCCCAAACGTGGGGTGAGATCTCTAAACAAGAAATCTCAATAAGATAAGGGGTCCTCAAGGATCTTCCACCCCAAGCTCACTTACATGTGCAATATAAGTTCAAAAGCAGTAATTTCCAATATCAATTCCAAAATTATGCAGTGCAACAGATATTCATGCCATGTGTGTTTTCACTATCTACTGGCCAGAGAAATGCAGGAGAGACCGGAAAGGAAACTAAGAAAAGTTGCCAAGCAAATAATTTGGGAAGACCCGGTTAGTGAACCTGATCAATCCACAAAAGATATGGCAAACCATAATAATGATGGAGGAGGTCCCAACAATCAGCCTCCTGCACCAGAGTTAATGGAGTCGATTTTGGCTCCCATGTTTACAAGGCCGAATTCTAGTGTTGTCCGGCCTCATATTCAAGCCAACAATTTTGATATCAACCCTTCTCTTATCAACCTGGTGGAAAAGACTCCTTTTGGTGGTGAAGATTATGAAGATCCTCATGACTTCATGGACAGATTTTTAAGAATCTGTGACACCACTAAACATAATGGGGTATCTGATGATGCAATCCGACTCCGATTGTTTCCTTTTGCATTAATAGGGAAGACTCTTAGGTGGTTGGACCGACAACCCCCTAATAGCATAAGAACATGGGATGAGTTGGCAGCCAAGTTCTTTGCTGAACATTTCTCTCGGGAAAAATACAACAAGTTGGTGAATGAAATCACCAATTTTATTCAACAACCGGGAGAGACCCTTTGCGCAGCATGGACAAGATTCCAAGAATTGATCAGAAAGTGCCCTCAATATGACTTTCCAAATGAGAAGAAGGTTAGGGTTTTCTACAATGGAATGACACCAGACACAAGAATGATTGTCAATGGTGCAGCTGGAGGAACCATAGGAAGAAAGACTGCAGCAGAAACTCTAGAGTTGATTGACCACATGGCACGAAATGAAAATGCCTCAACAGAAGTCCAGTCCACTCAATCAACTCAAGTAAAAAGGGGAATTCTACAACTTGGAAATCAAGATGCTTCCTTAGCTGAACAGAAGGTGATTTCACAACAATTAGCAAACATGAATGCTAAGTTGGACAAAATGCGATTATCCACAAGTCAAGTTAATTCAATTACTTGTGAGTATTGTACGGAGGACCATGAATCCAATGAGTGTCCCACACTTATGGGAGCTGATGCATTCCAAGTTAATGGAGTGTGGTATGATCCAAGGCCACCACAAAACAATCAGGGATATCAAAGGAATCAGAACAATGGTCAAGGAAACAATTTTCAAAGAAGAAATCAAGGGGGAGGTTTGGATTATAAATCCAATAACTTCCTACAACCTCCTCCTCTCCCACAAAAAGAGCCATCTGATTTAGAGAAAGCCATGCTACAGCTTTCTAAGACTACAAATGATCACATGGAAAGTACAAGTGCTTTCATGAAGGAAACCAGGGCTTATCACAAAAATCAAGATGCCTCCATTCGGAATCTGGAGACCCAAATAGGACAGCTGTCCAGACAGTTAGCTGACAGAACTCCGGGGCAGTTTCCTGGAGATACAATTGCAAATCCCAAGGAGGATTGTAATTCCATTGTGACTAGAAGTGGAATTGTGATCACTCCTCAAGAAAAGCCTAAAATGGTCCAGCCAAAAAAGGTAGATGAACCATTGAAGGAGGTAGAGAAAGAGGAAGAACCATCAATCAAAGAGCATGAAGAACCTGCAAAGCAAGACAAGAAGAAGGAAAAGGAGAAAGCTGTTGAGACTCCAAAACCAACAAATGATTTTTCTCGTTTTCAGGAAGTACCTTATCCCATGAAGCTTAAGCAGCAAGTGCAGAAACAACATTATGCCAGGTTTTTAGATATTTTTAAAAAACTGCATATTAATATTCCATTTGCTGAAGCTCTTGCTAACATGCCAAATTATGCTAAGTTTATGAAAGATTTATTGTCTAGAAAACATAAGTTGCAGGAATGTGAAACAGTTGCACTAACTGAAGAATGTAGTGCCATCATAACAAAGAAGTTTCCACCAAAGCTTCAAGATCCAGGAAGCTTTAACATTCCAATTGCTATAGGCAACGTTGATGTTGGTCGAGCATTATGTGATCTTGGGGCAAGCATAAACTTGATGCCGCTTTCACTATGCAAAGCTTTAGGAATCTCTGAACTAAAGCCAACAAAGGTTTCCTTACAATTGGCAGACCGTTCGTTGAGAAAACCTAACGGAGTCATTGAAGATGTACTTGTCAAAGTTGACAGGTTCATCTTCCCTGCAGACTTCATTGTGTTGGATATGGAAGAAGAGAGTGAAATACCTCTTCTACTTGGAAGGCCATTTTTAGCTACAGCTAGAGCTATGATTGATGTTGAACAAGGGAAGCTCGAGCTACGTATGAATGATGAGACAGTTACAATCAACGTGTTCAAAGCTATGAAGAACTCATCCGACCACAATGACTGTTTCAAACTTGATGTGATTGAAGAAGCAGTCAAGGAAGTGAACATTGGTGATATAGAAAATGAAGAAGAGTTCGATGACTTAGATGAAGAAGCTCCTCAAGAAAGGCAAGGAACTGTCTTTGAGGTACTGGAAAAAGAAGAAGAAATAATCTCTATAACACCAAAGGTTGAATTAAAAGAGTTACCTCACACTCTTAAATATGCCTTTCTGGGAGACACAGAAGATTACCCAGTCATCATCAGTAAAGATTTGTCTCCATCTGAAGAAGAGAAGCTATTGAAAATACTCAAAGAACACAAGACAGCTATTGGGTGGTCTATCTCTGATCTGAGGGGAATAAATCCTTCCTTCTGTACTCATAAGATTTTGATGGAAGATAATATCAAACCACTGAGGCAGCCTCAGAGAAGATTAAACCCAACAATGAAAGAAGTAGTTCGAAAAGAGGTGATGAAACTCATGGATGCTGGAATGATTTACCCCATTTCTGACACTGCTTGGGTAAGTCCAGTACAGACAGTCCCTAAAAAGGGAGGATTAACTGTCATTAAAAATGAAAAAAATGAGCTGATTCCCACAAGAACTATCACAGGTTGGAGGATGTGTGTAGATTATAGGAGGCTAAATTCAGCCACCAGGAAGGATCATTTTCCCCTTCCATTTATTGATCAAATGCTGGAAAGATTAGCGGGTCACGCTTTTTATTGTTTCTTGGATGGATATTCCGGATACAATCAAATTCCAGTAGCACCAGAGGATCAGGAAAAGACAGCTTTCACATGCCCATTTGGAATCTTTGCTTACAGAAGAATGCCATTTGGCCTCTGTAATGCACCTGCAACATTCCAAAGGTGTATGCTTTCTATCTTTTCTGATATGGTAGAAAAATATTTAGAGGTTTTCATGGATGATTTTTCTGTGTTTGGTTCCTGCTTTGATTCATGCTTAGTTAATTTAGCTAAGGTTTTGAAGCGATGTCAGGAAACTAATTTAGTGCTTAATTGGGAAAAATGCCATTTTATGGTACAAGATGGCATAGTATTGGGCCATAAGATTTCCAAACAGGGCATTGAAGTTGATAAGGCTAAGTTGATGCTTATTGAAAAACTTCCTCCTCCCGTTAACATTAATGGGGTGCGAAGTTTTTTAGGTCATGCAGGATTTTATCGAAGATTCATCAAGGATTTCTCGAAAATTGCAAAACCTCTTAGCCAGCTGTTGGTAAAAGACAAAGAGTTTCTGTTTGATGAAGCTTGTCTTAATGCATTCAATGCATTAAAAGAAAAGCTAACCACAGCACCAGTTCTGATAGCACCAGATTGGAATCTTCCTTTTGAACTCATGTGCGATGCGAGCGCATACGCTATGGGTGCAGTCCTTGGTCAGCGTAAGAATAAATTGTTACATGTTATTTACTATGCAAGCAAAGTCTTTAATGAGGCACAAGCAAATTATGCCACTACTGAAAAAGAAATGCTTGCAGTAGTTTATGCATTGGACAAATTTAGGTCTTACCTGATAGGCTCTAAAGTTGTTGTTTTTACTGATCATGCTGCTATTAAGCATTTAATGAGCAAGCAAGATGCAAAGCCAAGATTGTTGCGATGGATGCTTTTGTTTCAAGAGTTTGATTTAGAAATTAGGGACAAAATTGGAGTGGAAAATAAAGTTGCTGATCATCTGTCAAGAATTCAAGATAAGCAATTACAAGAAGGACCTGAAGTTGAGATCAATGAGTTCTTCCCTGATGAACAAGTGATGGCAATAATAATGCATCCATGGTTTGCAAATCTTGCAAATTACAAGGCTGCTGGTACAATTCCAGATGATCTGACTTGGCAACAAAAGAAAAAATTCTTACATGATGCAAGGAGGTACCATTGGGATAATCCATTTTTATATTTCCAATGTGCTGATGGTATTATTCGAAGGTGTGTTGCTGAATTCGAGATATCGGATATTTTGTGGCATTGCCACGCATCTGATTACGGGGGTCATTTTGGGACTAACCGAACCGTGCAAAAAATATTGCAAAGTGGCTATTATTGGCCAACAATCTTTAAAGATACACGGAATTTTGTGGAGAAGTGTGATAGATGCCAGAGAACTGGGAATATTTCACGAAAGGATGAGATGCCTCTCAACTGTATATTAGAAGTGGAACTTTTTGATGTATGGGGAATTGACTTCATGGGACCATTTCCTAAGTCTCACTCATATCAATACATCTTGGTGGCTGTGGATTATGTATCCAAATGGGTAGAAGCAATTGCATCACCCACAAATGATGCAAGAGTGGTGATTTCCT